>MU774602.1:44173-77757 GCA_026770625.1 Nicotiana glauca
TTGCGAGCTAGCCAAAATTTCAAGCAAGAGAGGGCACAGAAGCAGGAAACTTTCACCCCCATCGGAGAGTCATATGCAGAATTGTTTGAGAAACTAAAGCATTATAACTTGATTGCACCAATCCCTCCGAATTAGTTGGACAAGCGTGCAAGAAGCTTTGACCCTTCTAAAAGGTGTGAATACCATTCCAATGCCCAGGGGCACGATGTCGAAAGTTGCCGGGATTTGAAAAGAGAGATAGAAAGAATGATTCAGGAAGGGATAATTGCGGTCCAGGACAGTGGCACCCAGAACATTGCGCAGAATCCTTTACCTGCACATGACGGTGCACATTTTGTGGGGAAGATCCATGGCGACGAGGAGTATGAGAATCCTCTCAGAAACTTGTTGAATGAAGGTCCCAGTAATTTTGATGGGCAATCCAGTGGCTAAGGTGTCGAGTTATATGGTTGGAAAGACGCTCCATCTCTTGGTTAGCCAGAATGGAGTTTTGGTGGTTTATTTTGTTGTCATTTCTGTTGTCCGGGTTAATCTCAGGGTTGTAATCCGGACATTGTTTTGTGACTCAAACCCTTCTATCTTTTCACTTTGCTTTGTTTTGTCATAATAGCTTGTTTAGTGCCGTCTAGGTTTGTTCAAGGGCTGTAACTAGTTCAGTTTGCTTGTTTTGTTGTTTAAATCCTTTCACCGTCAGTCTAATGCAATTCTCTATTTCCTACCATTTTTAGTGATTTTATTTAGTTCCCTTCTCCCTTTACAATTCTTTTATGATGATTCTAGTGACATGATATGCACGTATAATTCTCAGCCTGGTTTTAAAAGTCAGTGTAGTAATGAAGCAATGAAACAATGTTGAAGTTATAAGGACATTCAAGGGAAATGAGTAAAGGCATTTTGAGATCACGTCGGGCCCAAATTAAGTGAAACTGGGAGACAAATAGAATATAAAGAAATACTGTTGAAATGCATCATGCCGTATCGGTTTAAAGCCATACCCCAAGTCTACAGGGACCGTTCGTGGTACCGAGATTGTTGTCCAATAGCGCTGGTTAATTGACAAATACGGAAGGCAAATATGTGAATCAATCAAATGGTATTATGTGTGTTTTTCTCAGCTTGTTTAACTGTGTAGTTTGTACTTGGCATGCTTTGGAGATTGGAATGACGAAGGCATTTTATTCTGCTATCCAAACACTCTATCCTTTGTTACCCCTTTGAGCCTCGGTTATTTTCTTGCATACCCCTCTTTCGGAATCAATAATAAAACTCGTAAGCCCGAGCGGGGAAAGTAAGTGGAGAAACAAGAGAAAAACAGTGAAAAAGAAAAAGAAGAGAAAAAAGAGAAAAGAAAAAGAAAGAAAATAAAAAAGAGAAAAGAAAAGAAAAGCAAAAAGAAAGAAAAGGGAAAGAAAAGAAAAGAAGAGAAAAGAAAAGAAAAATCAAAAAGAGAAAAGAAAAGAAAAGAGAAGGAAAAGAAAAGAATGAAAAGAAAGAAAAAGACAAGTGGAAGAAAGATCGCAACAATCAAAGTAGTCGCCTGAACTACGTTTGACTTGATCCCGAAAGAGTACGTAGGCAGCCTCTCCCTGAGGTTCAGTCACACCAAAACAAAAATCCAAAAGTCCCCAAGAAAGAAACTGGGGCAGAAGTTGTGGTTGTCGTGGGAAATCTGATTCCGAAAGTTGTAATTTTTGAACCTATGTTGAATTGTTTTGAGCCTTGATACCCTTCCTTCTAACCCCATCCAAAAGCTTGCATTACGGTCTAAAGAAATACCTTCTGATCAGTCTTCAAGAAATGCCAAGTCAAGCGAGTAGAGATGAATCATGTCAGGGGCAACACTCCGGTCCAGATGAAGGAAATGAAGAATGAAAGAGTCTTGTTGATAAGACCCCCACGAGTACCGTGAGGTGATGAAAGTTGAGAGAAATCAAAATGAGAGAGTCTTATTGGTGAAAACCTTCACGGGTACCATAAGGCGACGGTGAGTTGAGAGAAAAACCAAAATGACAGAGGCTTGATAGTGAAAACCCTTCGGGCAATACAAGTCGAATAAGGATTGTGAATTAGATCGGGTAAAGCAGAGCATTGAAGCCCAGTTTCACGACAAAAAGGTACAACAAGAGCTGAAAATCAGATTTGCTAAACAGAGTAGGCTGCAGGTGCATGTCAAGGTCGCTAGAGTCAGTATCCACATCTGATGGTTTGCTACTCTATAGGTTTCTTGTTAGGAATCGTCTCTTTCCATTATCCTTTACTCTATTCCTCCCACCTTGTTTTATTCCCTCTTCCTGGGTCGGTTGTTCAAAACAAGTGAGAAATGACTTCAAAATCTGCCACCACCTTTCCAATCAAACAAAACGGGATCTGGTGAACACATCAAGGCATCAAGTCAGGAGAAAACCGCAAGCACAATGAGTTGGCCACAATCAACGTGCTTTGGGATTCATGTGAAATACAAGGGTTTGATACGTCTCAATTTAGGAACCACGCAACATATGGAGGATGTTTTAGTGAACGGATCAGAGGTACTCTCCGTGTCAAGGGTAGTAAAGAAAGTGGTTAGTCAATAAACATGCAAGGCCTTTGAATGGAAATCGGTTATCATGACAAATGAATGATCAACGGACCTTAAGGCTGAGGCTAGTGGTTAAGTCAAGAAAGAACATCATACACATGGAATAGGGGGCAATAGACATGCCGTGGGATTCGTATGAGATATAAGGGTTGGGGAGATGCCAGTTCATGTAATGCAACAAATGGAGGATTCTGTGCCGCCCTCAAAGGTCAATGCCACAAACCAACCACCACATTTTAAACTCACAAGTTTTCGTAGTTTGAAACAAGAACAAAGCAGTGTAAGAAAGTTGGTTCAACAGTAAGGGAACAAGAAAGGAAAGAAAAAGAAAAGGAAGAAGAGGAGAGCTGACAAAAGGGAAGTTTCTCAAATCATCGACCTTTGCCACTACTTTTCACAATGTTTCCTCCTAGGATAAAAGACCTAGTCTGATGAATCTTCTCCTAGAGTCTGAATCTTAGTCTGATGAAACTTTCTCCTAAGATAACAAAGGACCTAGTCTGATGAATCATCTCCTAGAGTCAAAAATCTTAGTTAGATGAACCTTTCTCCTAAGATAACAAAGGACCTAGTCTGATGAATCTTCTCCTAGAGTCAAAATCTAGTCTGATGAATCTTCTCCTAGAGTCAAAATCTTAGTCTGATGAATCTTTCTCCTAAGATAACGAAGGACCTAGTCTGATGAATCTTCTCCTAGAGTCAAAATCTTACTCTGATGAATCTTTCTCCTAAGACATCAAAACACCCTAGTCTGAGGAACCGCCTCCTAGGATCAACATCTTAGTCTGATGAATCTTTCTCCTAAGATAATCAAAATCTTAGTCTGATGAAAGTTTCTCCTAAGATAACAAGATACCAAGAACCTAGTCCGACGAATTTTCTCCTAGGGTTTGCGTCTTAGTATGATGAATCTTTCTCCTAAGATAACAGAAACCTAGTCTGATGAATTTTCTCCTAGGGACGTACATGCCAATCAAGTCTTTAGTTTTGCTCTGACCATCGCATCAATAGCTTAAGTAACAACTCACAAGTCTGCCCAGCCACCAAACTGGGGTAGAAAATTTTCTTTGTTTGTTTATTTTGTTGCAGTCAGGAGCCTACCTGGAGAACAAGGGAATACTTTTCAAGTTCAGCAATCAGGAGCCCACCTGGAGAACAAGGGAATACTTTTCAAGCTTCAGCAGTCAGGCGCCCACCTGGAAAACAAGGGAAGTACAATTCAAATCTTAGCTTTTAATTTTGATATTGGATAACAAGATGTGCCCAGTCACCAAACTGGGGCAGAAAATTTTCTTTGTTTGTCTATTTTGTTGCAGTCAGGAGCCCACCGAGAGAACAATGGAATACTTTTTAAGTGTTGCAGTCAGGAGCCCACCTGGAGAACAAGGGAATAATTTTCAAGCGTCAACAATCAAGAGCCCGCCTGGAGAATAGAGGCACATATTTCAAATTGTAGCAGTCAAGCATCACTCAGAGGAATGGCAAAGCCACGCCAATCACAATTCAAGGCAACAGCGCAAGAATTCCATTGGATGAATACAAGTTCAAGGCAACACAAGAGCAAGTTTGAAGACATAGATAGGACTATTCCTGTAATTCATATATTATAGCTTAGGCTAGCTTCTTTTTCTTTTGACCTGGTGTAATAAGGAGGTCAGCGAGCAGTAACAACAACAACAACAGCAAAATCACAGCTCCTGGTAGTCCTAGCTACCAGACCTTCCCGAATTACACTGACCTGATTCCTTTTTAGCCAAGGATATGTAGGCAACCTCTGAAGCAGGGTGCGGTCAACCCTTTCAAAAATGCTTCACACGGAATATTCGAACGGGCAAAAATCGCTCGTATTTGCTCACTAATCTTTGCCCGAAAACTTTTCATGTTTCCGAGCAAAGAGGGGCAGCTGTGAGCACGTGATTTTTGCCCTATATATGAATTATTTCCAAAAATTCAAACAAAATATTTTTTCTTTATTTTTACAATTTTGTGCATTTTTGTGTCATTTTATGATAATTGTTTATATTTTATTTGTGCATGTTAATTCATATGAAAATACGAAAATATGCGTTTTCATTTAGTATCTAATTTCATATTTTTCGGATTAATTAGGGGTTAATTCGTTTTAGAACAAAACATGAAAAATCACAAAAATAATTCACTTTTTTATTTTTAATTGTTTAAATTGTGAATTCATCCCGAAATAGATTTTAAAATAATTTTAGGAATTAATTAGTTTAATTTTTTAAAATATATTAGGACTTTATTTTAATTTTTGCATTTTTATAAAATAAAAAAAATACAAAAAATTAAATAAAAGAAACAAATGAAATGAAGAACAAAAAAGAGGCTGTCTCAAATAAAAACCACAATTGGGCTCATTTTTGACCGGATTTCCCCAGCCCAAACACACCTGGCCCATCCGGTCCTGACCCATTTTCAGCCCAGCCCCCCAATAACCCGGTCCGACCCACTGACTTGGCCAAACGGCACCGTTTTGCCCAAGTGAATCCAAGCCATCCATTCACTCTGATTCAACGGCCCATGGCCTCTCGTAGTTAAATATAAGATGGTCGGAAATTTAATAAAATTAATAGACCGTCTCTCTCTTCCTCGTATCTCCTCTGGACTTCGACGGAACCCTACCGCCGGCGAACGCCGTTCACCCAAATCAACTCCAAATTAACACCATAACTTCCTTTCATCTTCCCCATCTCGAATCCATTACCCAGTTTCTTCAAATCCGTCCCTATCTCGTCGAATATCTCATTGAAGATTTTCCGGCCATGATGCCGGTTATGCCAAACGGTCCCAAATTAACATCACATAACTGCCCAAGCTTCCTCTACCCAACCCCCATAGTTGTATCTCTTGAATCTGCCTAGAATCGGTCGAATATCAAGTTGAAATTTTCCGGCCGGAACCCTAGTTGTCCCAACTCGCCTCAAATTGATCCCAGGCGTTCTTTGGGCCTTCCTTATGAAGAATTCAACATTGTTGGCGCTCAAATCTCACTGGAATCATCAGAATCCTAAAATTGAAGAACGGCCGGTGAGTTTTTCTTTTTCAAGTGTTCTTAGTATCTCTTTTAATTAAGTAGATGTTGTGAGTTGAGTTTAATTAGTTTTAATGTTTTCATGGTTTTTCTGTTTTCAATTAGGTTCAGTTTAGTTTAGTTCTTTCGGTCAGCTTAATTGATCAATTGATAGTTAATTAGTCCGTGTGAGTTTTGATTCTCATTTGGTTGGCTTTAATTGCTAGTAGTTAGTTGATTCAGAGTTTGTTAGATTAGCTATTGAGTTTGATTAATTAGGCTCGTTTCAATTATGATAGTGTTTTAGGAATCTAACAAATTAGCATCTATGCTGTCATTAGCTGTTGGAATTATTTGAAAAATAGCTAGAATTACCTAGATATTTCTAGAATAAGACACAAATCAGATTTTAATAAATTTAAGGTACCAACTTGTGTGACAAGTTAAAGAGTAAGGAGACTAAAAGCTAATTTGAGGAAGGACTAATAAGAAAAGGAAAAACCTGAGGTCCCCTCAATCATGCCTATATAAAGGGCACTCCCATGCCTTGGAAAAGAGGTTTTTTCTGAGCCCCAATATTCCCCCAAAATGCAGTCTCTCAACTTCCAGATTTGAATCTTGAAATTCAAAACTCAAAAGCACAAAAATTTAGAAAAACTTCAAAAATCAAAAAAAAAAAACACAAGCTACTGTTCCATTCAATTTCTAGTTGGTTTCCAATTTAGTGGCTAGATTGTCTTTCAGGTTCACTTACCATTAATTTGAAGCCTCAGAGTTGTTGTAGTTTATTTCAAGTGAATTTGTGTTTGAATAGTGGGATCAGTTGAATTACTTTGGGTTTCTGATGGTTAGGGTGTATCTGAAGGTGTTTTGGTCCTGTTTCGTGTGAAATTTGAACTTGAATCAAGTCATTTGGTTGGCTGTTGAATATTGCGGTATCCATGAGTCGTGTACACTATTTTGGTTCTAAAAAAACATCTATCGTTGTGCTGCTGTTCACCTGCTTCTGCTGACTCTTTCTTCTTCTGTTGCAATTCGAAACCAGGTACACGACTATAACTTTGCAATTTTGTAAGCTGGAAACATTGAGCATTAACGTATATGAAGATTTGAAGTTCGAATTTGCCTTGCTGTTATACTGATTGTATATTTTAGATATCTCATTCATTAATGTCGTTAATGGCTACTGAATGTATAATTAGACTATTATAGGACTGTTATTGTTATTCCTTGGGTTTGTTCATGTTTTTTTTAGTAGAAGAGCACACGCTAGCTTAGTTAATGCCTGCTAGTGTTTACGTTTATCTGTTAGTGTTAGGATCATTGATGAGCATGCTTGATTTGGCAACCAGTAGCATAGTAGTATTAGCTTAAATTATGGTGTTTCAATTATTGGTTTCAAGCCTGGAAGCAAACGGTTCAAATTTACCTTCATATAGTTCATTTTCTTAATTGAAATATAGACAATAATGTAGGCTTTAACATGAATCACAAACTCAGCTATGAAATGACCCCTGCGTTAGCCTGGGTTCGAATTGGGGAGCTCCCCATTTGTAAAGGCTCAACCTTAATTTGGGTCCCTCGTGGACCTCGGCTTGGGCTGAAAGCCATCTATAATTCAAAATGGCATTATAGCCCATTGGGCTTCAGACTTTTGTCACGCACGCCCAGTTTCGGCAATCTACTCTTTCACCATTGGATCTGGGTCAGTACCCATTTGGTTTCAATCAACAAACATGATCTTCTTTTACTTTTAGAGACAAGTAATATAGAAAATCGTAGTATACTCTAGGGTGAACCTTTAAATAAAAATGAGATGAGCCCCGCCCAATAAAATACGAAATGCGGGGCCCTCTATAATTGGTTATTAAAATACTTAGAATCCGGGAGGGCCGTTTAGTGAATTTTACGGCCTTCCCCGAAATAATATTGCATTAGAATCTTTAGGCATGATTTAATTAAATACTTTCTTAAACTCGGGTGCGCATTGATGCGACCCAAATCCCAATCTCGGCGAAGTCGAAATGTGTTGACAACCACGGGTGCATTGATTGCGACGTGGTTCGAAACACGTTTTCATGACGTCGCAATTCTTTTAAAATAAATGATGACAAAAGCGGTTTACGAATAAAAGGCACATAAGCTAGCATGTATTAAAAGCAGATAAAATCAAATACAACAGTTAAGCGACCATGCTAGAACCACGGAACTCGGGAATGCCTAACACCTTCTCCCTGGTTAAAAGAATTCCTTACTCAGATTTCTGATTCGCAGACTGTTAACATAGTCATATTTTTCCTCGGTTCGAGATTAATGATGGTGACTTGGGACACCATTAATCCCAAGTGGCGAATCTGAATAATTAATAACTAAATTCCGTTCCGATTGTCCTTTTATTGGAAAAACTCCTTTATGCCCTTGCGGGTGTAGTAGGTAAAAAGGAGGTGTGACAGCTAGAATAACCCACCAATATGCAAATAACCAGAAACCTCACGAGTAGTTAACCATGCAACCCAATCTTAGGCGGTGGGACTCTCCCACTTAGCTTGAAGCCACTATTACACAACTCTGGGACTCACCAGACTCCATTATCTCTTGTTGACATAACCTTACGCAATCATCCGCCGCAAATTCTCGGGATCTTTCTGTAATTCCCCATCTTTCATATTCTGAGTCATCATCCACATTCGCACGACCAATCTCTTTGTTTGATAACAAATATAATTTCTTGCAGAAGCTTTGCCAACCACGCGACCGCTAACCTGCTCACGGGAAAATGACCCGCCTGTGGAAATCACCTCCCGACACCTTCCAACGTTGCTGCACGGGATACAATCACCATGACATCAATAACCAAATCCTGAGTCCAAGCTCACTTTCTAGCTGCACCAGTCCGTTCACTCCTCGTGGACATCAATTAAATGTGCGGCAACACCTTTCCAAATTCAGAGTTATGCTGCATCCTTCTTCATTTCAAGCAACTCCTTTCTGTTATACCAAATCTCCTGCCGCATAATGGCCCATACTTCAATTTACATTTGCAGACTTCAATGGCCAGTCGCTAAAATCCCAAATCCTTCTAAACTATCCTTAGACGCGTAGTCATCCTACCACTAAGCCTTATACAGCTCCGCCACTCTCCCACTTTGGGCAAACTTGCTCCTTTAATCAGCTGCTCGACTTACGCTTCTTATACCTGGCCCTTTAGAAGTTCAAAACTCCGCCTGACACTTCCCACATGTTTTCTCATCTTTTGCTGCTCCGTTGTTGCCTTATTAAAATGTATCTTCCTGGAACTTGAATCCACAATTTGTTACTGACTTTAAACTTTTCCGAAGTTCGTCTTTCTCGAACCGTCAACATTTGAAATACTGATTCAATCCTAAACCACCGCACCATGCGATATCTAACAGTCATAACTCCAATACTATTTTACAATATCCTGCCATAAAGGCGAATTGTAGCAGATTATAACATCGACAAACTTAGTACGTCCCATTAGGACAACAACACCCCAACGTAGAGGAGAACTCCACCACGTTTGCAATTACCACGTTTCATTACTTCCACCAGTCCACTTCTGACCATCCTCAGTTCGTTTAACTTTCCACCACCGGGAATAAATACGGAATCCCTTGATTACACACTGAGTAAACCTCCCTTCAATTCATTCACTGCCCCGACACGTGGGCAAACATCTCACCGTCACAACAACACTGCGGAATAATTGTTCATAAGCATCATGGCAACTTGTGCCTAGCCTCAAGGCTCTTAGAAGTTCTATTACTGAGCTGAAACAATAGAATACCCCTCCATAATGCGACTATAATAGTCCAATCAACTGTACCGGAAAAATCATCCCGCACCACATCTGTAGTGCCATTGCAATCCTTTAATTTTTGATTTATAACAAGCCCTCGCGTCGCGTAAGATTGATTGGGAAGGAATCAAAGGCATAAACCTCAAAGGAATCGAACCGCACGATAAGGAAACAAAGAAGGGAAGTACTCCTAACAACCCTGTAGCCTCCCGAGGATAAGTACAGACGTCTCCGTACCAATCCGCGAGACTCTACTAGACTTGCTCATGACTCCTGAGACCGAGGGAACCTAGTGCTCTGATACCATATTGTCACGACCCAAAATCCACTAAGGGTCATGGTGCGTCGGACACCTCTATCAGGCAAGCCAACTAGATTATCAATTAATCCTCTTTTAATATTTTTGAAAATCTGGGATTTTTCCTTCTATTTTTCATAACTAAAAACAATCTTTACTACAATTCAAATTAAACAATAAATGATTAGTACAAATCTCTCGAAAACCATCCCAGAACCCAATGTCACAAGTGCATGAACTACTGATAAGGAAAATAAAATACAACATCTGTCCGAAGGGAATAATATACAAATGTTGAAAGGAACTACACTGGCTGCGGGTCATCTCGAACAATGCAGCTCACCTAGTCACGGGGTCATCCGTGCTGCTACGCCCAGTAGGCTGCTCGAGATATATATACCTGTGCAACAAAAATGCACAGAAGTGTAGTATGAGTACGTAATTAACGTGTACTCAATGAGTATCCCGCCTAATCTCGAAGAAGTAGAGACGAGATGGCCAACTCCGACACTCACTAGAGGTCAATTAACAATATTATAGAAATGCGGGGAAAATCATGGATTTATATAGTAGTTCAAATTCGCGAAGCCAGAAAACAGGTAAACACCTTCAACAATTAAGCAAGGGATTCCAAGGTTTATTCTTTATTATCTTATCAATTTATATCAAGCCACGAAGGGCCAAATCCACATTTAAAATTCTCAAGCGATAAGTAACATGCACAAATCACACCGAGGCGACGACCCGATCCAACAGGAATGTAAATTGTGCACTGCCGATGGTCGAGCGGCCCGAACCATAGATGCATCTATTTAAATCTACCGAGGCATTCGGCCCGTACCATAAATAAACACATACCCTTCTCGCGAATCATGCATGCGACGCAGGTACACATAAAATACATGCTCAAGTAGCCAATTAAGAATTCATCGGGGATATTTATCCAAATAAGACAATTTCTCTTTTTAACGATTCAGTAAAATGATGTTTAATCTCTTTTTAAATTCATTTACTAATCCAAGGTGATGTAAACAATTCAAGCTATCAATGGGTTCATAAATAATCCAAGTATAACATACTCATGGGTCCTAACTACCCGGACAATAGCATAATAGTAGCTACGTACGGACTCTCATCATATCGTGCGTACGTAGCCCCAACATATAGGAGCATATAGTCAATTATTTCACTTATGGGGACAATTCCCTCTTACAAGGTTAGAAAGGAGACTCACCTCGCTCCGAAGACTCATAACCGGCATTTCTACATTCTTCCGAAGACTTGAACCAACGCACAATGCTCCAAAACTAGCCAACGATCATACAAATCCATTAATATATGCTCAATTATACTTTACAACCCAATTTATAACAAATTCCTAACCCCGAACAAAAAGTTGACAAAAATGCCCTCGGGTCCACGTGCCCGGAATCCGAAATTTTTCGACGATAAATTTTGCCCATGACCTTAGGAACTCAAATATATAATTTTCTCTTAATTCCATACTTTAAATCGTGGTCAAAATCCAAGAAAACTAATTTTTTAGGTCTTCCTCTAACCCTCAATTTTCTACCCATTTACATGCTAAAATCCATACATAATCAATGTATTTAACTCATAATAGGTGGTATTAGCTTAACTTATCATTGATGATGAAATCCCTCCGTGAAGCTGTCCCAAAATCGCCCAATGAAGTGAAGAAAATGGCCAAACATCAGATTTTAAAACAAAGCTTCTGCCCCAGCTATTTCCGCTTTTGTGGAACTATTACTGCTTCCGCGATCCCGCTTTTGTGGACAAAACTCCGCTTTTGTGGACAAGGGGGCTCCTGCCTATTTTTGCTTCTGCGACCAGACTACCGCAGATGCGGTTCCGCTTCTGTGAAACCTTGACCGCATCTGCGGTCCACCCCAAAATCCTCTCTTCCGCTTCAGCGTCTCCCTCTCCGCTTCTGCGGTTCCGCATCAACGGATCAAGGGCCGCTTCTGCGGTTCTGGCCGCCCTCATGCTCAACTGCTTCTGCGGCTTCATCCTCGCTTCTGCTGGGCTGCTTCTGCTGTCCCATCTCCATAGAAGCGGAAAAACCAGCAACTACCAGCTCAGCTATTTCCAAAAATCCATTTTCGATCCGTTAACCACCCGGAATCCACCCGAGGCCCCCGGGACCCCAACCAATCATATCAACTAGTTCCAAAACACATTACGGACTTGCTTGAGGCCTCAAATCACGTCAAACAACGCTAAAATCATCAATCGACACCCAATCCAAGTTTTATGAACTTTGAACTTTCCAACTTCGACTTCCGATGTTTAAAACTATCAAATCATGCTCGATTGACCTCAAATTTTGTACACAAGTCATATTTGACATCACGGACCTACTCAAACTTCTGGAATCATATTTCGACCCCGATATCAAAAAGTTCACTCCCGGTCAAACTTCTTAAAAACCTTCAAATTTTCTATCTTTAGCCAAATGGCTTCAAAATGACCTATGGACCTACGAGCCTACGAATTCACTTCCAATCATGCTCCCAACTCCAGAATCACCATATGGAGCTATCCACAGTCTTGGAATCCCAAACGGATGTTGATAACACTGAAATGCACTTCAAACCAAACTTATGAAATTTCTTCCAAAATGCTAACTTCCACAATAGGCGCCAAAACGCTCCCGGGTTATCCAAAACCCAATCCGGGCATACGCCTGAGTCTGAAATCATCATACGAACCTGATGGAACCTTCAGATCTTGATTCCTAGGTTGTTTACTCAAAATTCCAATCGTAGCCATTTTCTCCAACTTAAGGCTTCTGAAATGAGAATTATCATTTAAATTTAACTCCGATCTTCCTGAATTTCAATTTCGACCATGCGTACAAGTCACAATACCTGAAATGAAGCTACTCATGGCCCCAGACTACTGAACTATGCGCTAGAGCTCAAAACAACCGGTCGGGTCGTTACACGTGCCATTTAGCGAATTTTCATGGCCTCCCACAAAGTTGATAATACGCTAGTCGCTTTAGGCACGTTCTTTAATAATTTTACTTTCCTAAATTTGGGTGTGTATTTCATATGACCCAAATCCAAATCTCAAAACGTTGAATAAAATGTATCGAGGATCCGGGTGAATTTCATGTGACGTGATCCAAAAACTTGTTTTAAACGACGTTCAATTCCCTAAAAAATAACTAAAAAAGCGGTAAATAATTTAAAATTGCACTATAGGATGACATGTATTAAAGTCAAATTTTAACCAATTATAATAGTTTAAATGACCGTGCTATAACCACGGGATCCGGGGGTGCCTAACACCTTCCCTCGGGTCAACAGAATTCCTTATTCAGAATTTTTGGTTCGCAGACTCCATTCGGAAAGTCAAAATTTCCTCGATTTGGGATTCAAGATAAACCGTGACTTGGGACACCAAAAGCCAAACCTATCCCAAGTGGCGACTCTGATCAAATAAATTATCCCATTTCGGATAATGTCACTTTAAATGGAAAAACTCCCTTATGCATTTATCCTTCAGGGTAGGTGTGTAAAGAAGGAGGTGTGACAGCTCTGGTGGCTCTGCTGGGGAGCCAAACCCAGAAATTCGGTTCAGGGTTCAAGAATTCGAGCTTAGAATAGCTGTTATGATTAGCTTTATCTTATTTTCCTACATGTTTTATCCTAATGTGCTAAATGTTTTACCGCTTTCATATTTGGGATTGTATATATAAACTGCTACGAAACCCTTCCTCTCTCTTAGTCTTCTACATCATGGAGAAGGGTGCACTTCGTGTGACTTCTCTTCTGTTTAGAGTCTTATCCCATTTAGAACGGGGTTCGGATAAGTTGCTAAGCCGGCGGAGCTTCTGTATCCCCAGTACGCTGCCTCCCCCTCGGCTCGAGTTGTTCGCTCGGGTAAGCTAGGTCTAGAACAATACACCCAGGTTTTAAACCTAGTATAACAAAGCCTTATGCCGTATCCCTAGTAGGTACGTTTGTTTGCATCACATGCATTTGACTTAGGGGGCTCAACACAGGGGTTGGGTCCGTCTAGGACAGGTGTACCCAAATTAAAAGACCATCCTGATGCATCTTACGTGCTACTTGCATATCTGTCTGTTCGGCTTGCCTGTTGACCAGCTTCTAGGATAGGGAAAGAAAATAAAAAAAATAAAAAAAACAAAAAAAGGAAAAACCAAGAGTGAGAGGTAGGTATTTAGAAAATTTTGTAACTCTGTCGAAATTCTGAAGAAAAAAAAAGAAGAAAAAGTCATTTCAAAACGAGCCAAAAATTGTCAAGTGCCATGTTTCCCGTGTTCCGTCGATCTGCCCGAACTACGCCAGTTTGATTCTCACCGGATGTGAGATACGTAGGCAACCCTTATCGGGTCCAACTTCCTTTTTGCAAAAATAGCCAAAATTACCAATTTTGATTTTTGTCACGAAGTAAGTCGGGTGATGCCTTTCTTGTTTAAAATAAGCCGAATATCACCAAAAAGGCGCCGGAAGGCTGTTTTTGCAAGAACAACCACCCTAAGTCATTTAAAACGGTTAATGGGCACAGCCTTAAAATCTTCTTCCCCGAAGTGCTGAAAGGCCGTATCCGCAAAACCACGTCTTTGTATTTCTTAAAATAAATTTTTTGAAAAATAGCCTCTTTTTCTGTTTGGGTCAACATAAAGCCTTGAGTCATTTTAAATAAATGTACAGGATGAGTACAGTTGACATTGAATCCTTCTCAGTCCTGAGTGAGATCCCTTTGAAGCTCCACATGTGGTGGAATGACCTAGGAAAATGTAGCGTAGAAACGGTGGTAAAGATTCTGGGTGGCCTGGTCGGATTATTGAACATTAAGCCGAGGCCGGATATTATTGAAGCACTGATACCTTTTTGGGACCCAACCCACAACGTGTTCCGGTTCTCAGACTTTGAGCTTACACTGACATTAGAAGAGGTTGCAGGGTATACTGGACTTAATGGAAACCTCAGGGGTGAATATCTATTGGCACCGAGACCGGTAACTCTACACAAATTTCTGGACTTATTGAGTATCAGCCGGGATGTTCAGGATAAGAATTTATCGGAAGGATATTGCACTCTCCATTTCTTGTACCACCGGTATGGCAACCCGAAAGGCTTTGAGGAGCCCAACACTAGTTTAACACACGCTGGAAACAAGGATAAGTGGGAGGCACGACGAGGATTAGCTTTCATGGTAGCTTTCTTGGGAGTCGTGATCTATCCCCGAAAGACGGTCACATAGATATCGGCCTCGTGGGAATGCTAGATGTGGCTATAAAGAAAACCAACAGCACGGTGGTGCCTTTGATTGTGGCTGAAATGTATCGAGCTTTGACCAAATGCCGAGAGGGGGGTAAATTCTTTTAGGGTTGCAATTTATTGCTGCAGCTATGAATACAAGAGCACCTATGCCATCGGACTGGGTACATGAACTATGGTTTGACCGGGTTGAGATGTATTGACAAATTTAAAACTCGGGTAACAAGCATTGAATTCCCTGAGGGTTCATGGGTATAATCTATTCATATATTTTATATGTTACATATTAAATATTTTAAATAAAATATGAATAAATATACCATGTTCTGCGATATTTTCTAACATACTTTGCAGGAGGAAGAGCGTATGAAAATTAAAGAAAAGAAGCAAAAAAGAATGAGAATTGAGTAGTCAACCGGGAATGAAGAAGCAAAAATAGCACCATAGTTGCGACAATGACAATTGGAATTCATGAAGCAAGTTACATAAGTTGCAACTAGCAAAGTATAGTTGAGACTATGGTTCTTCCTCCGTAGAATGAAACACATTTGGCAAATGTGACAACCCGACCCGTCGTCTCATGGGTTACTGTTCTGTTTCCCCCATTTTATGCTTCTTCATGTTTCATTATCAGTATTTGGTGTGTTAGAGTTAATTTGGATTGGTTTTGGTAGAAAATGAGACACTTAGTCTCTTTAAGGAAGGCTTGATTTGGAAAAGTCAACCGGAGGTTGACTTATGAGTTATAGGGTCCGGATGTGATTTTCGGTGATTCGGTTAGCTTCGAGAAGTGATTTGTGACTTAGGAGTGTGATCGGAATTGATTTTGGAGGCCCGGTGTAAATTAGGCTTGGGTTGGCAAAGTTAGTATTTTGGCAATTTCCGGTTGATAGGTGAGATTTTGATCCAAGGGTCAGAATGGAATTCCGAGAGTTGCAGTAGCTTCGTTAGATGATTTTGGATGCGTGTGCAAAATTTCAGTTGATTTGGAAGTGTTTTGGTTGGGTTTTTGATCGAATGCATATTTCTGAAATTTTTAAAGAACTTAGGCTTGAATTCGATGAGAAATGATGGTTTTCGTGTTGTTTGAGGTGTTTTAATGGTCGGAACAAGTTTGAATGATGTTATGGGAGGTGTTGGTATTTTTGGTTGAGGTCCCGGGGGGCTCGGGGTGAGTTTGGATATTTAAACAGAGAGTTTTCGAATTTTTATGTTGCTGAGCCTGCTGCAACTGGTGTTTTTGCTTCTGTGAAGCTTGGACCGCAGAAGCAGTCTTGCTTGTGCAAAGGATCGACCGCAGAAGCGGTGAGGAGGCCTGGGCGCTGGTTCCGCAGAAGCGATTGGTTAACCGCAGAAGCGGTATCGCTTAGGCGATTGTGTAACCTCAGAAGCGGTTAGGGCTCGAGTTGGGATTTCCGCAGAAGCGGAAGAAAAGTCGCAGAGGCGGTCCTGCATAAGCGGAAACGGGACCGCAGAAGCGGAAAAGAGCTAGGCAGAGAAGGTTTTAAAAGTATCATTTCATCCGCGAGCTAAGGGTATTTTCCTCCATTGTTGAACATCTTGAGAGCATTTTGGGAGCAATTGAAGAGGGTTTCGAGTGAGATTGACTGGAGGTAAGTTTTATGAGTTAAAACATGATTATTATGTGAAATTAACATAGAAATTCATGGAAATTAAGCCTAAAATTTGATGAACTAGGGCTTGAGAACTTGAAATTTAATTTGGGCATTTGATAGGCCATTTGAGCTCGAATTTGAGAGTTCTTGGTATGTATGAACTCGTGGCGAGATAAGGAATCCATTGATGTTAAATTTTCTGATTTCCGAGAAGTGGGCCCGGGGCTCGGGTTTTTGCTAATTTCGAGATTTTTGCTATTTTTCGATTGTTTTCGATTGGGTATTGTCCCATTGGCATATTGTGATGTATTTGCTCTGATGTTGGATAGATTCGACGTGCGTGGTTGCCGGTTTGAGGGGCAAAGGCGTTGCGAGCTAGAGATTTCACCGGTTCGAGGTGTGTAATGATTGTAAATGATGTTCTGAGGGTTTGAAACCCCGGATTTGCACACTGTAGTGCTATATTGAGGTGACTTGCATGCCGGATAGCGAGCGTGGGGTAGAGCACCGTTGGGGATTGTGACTTGGTCCGTCTCGGTTGTTGATTTTACCGTATTTGACTGAAACTTATTTCATATTATCATGATTTGGGCAGATTGTCATATTTGGGCTTCGTGCCAATTTATTTGAACCCCTTCAAGGATTTTTATCACTCTTTCCTCACTATTTGAAATATTATTTGAACTCAGTCCAATTGAATTACATTGTTTCATGAACTCAGCTATATTTTTACTCAACCTTGAGATTTAAATGATATTTGAACTAGTGTTTGAGCTGAGCACTTTTGTTTTATTGATGCCCGAGGAGCTTAAGATATTTTCTGGATTGAGTGAGGCTTTCAGCCCTTGAGCGTGAGGTGAGGAGGCTTTCAGGCCTTGAGTGATATGTGAGGAGGCTTTCAGGCCTCGAGCGATATGTGAGGAGGCTTTCAGGCCTCGAGTGTATTGTGATAAGGCTTTCATGCCTCATGTTTATATGTACAGGATTTCAGGCCTTATGATGATATAGGCTCTGGAGTCTGCACCGCCACAGTGAGCGCGGGTACCCATGTGATATTAGAGTGAGCCCGAGGGGCTGATCTTGTACTGTGTGACTGATACTAAGCCCGAGGGGTTGATACTGTTCTGAGTGATGTAATACTAAGCCCGAGGGGCTGATGCTGTTCTGAGCGATTGATATTGAGCCCGAGGGGCCGGTACTGTTTTGAGATGTGCCCGAGGGGCGTACTTTTATGTGCTCATCTTGCATATTTATTTGCCCTTTTTACTTGTTATATTGTGGTATTTGTGCCCGAGGGTGGATTTTTCTGTGCTTATCAGCACTAACTGTTTTGAAATCGTTTTCGTAATTATCAAAAAGACCATTTTCAAAAGAGATTTGAACTAAGCCAAGGTATTTCTAAAGATATCACAGATTTCACTATTTTTCTCAGAAACTTGTACCCGGCTTCTATACAGCATGTTGGTTGCTTTATGTGATTTCTTGCTGCTCAGTTATTATTTACTTTTATTACTCACTGAGTTGGAGTACTCACTTTACTCCCTGCACCTCGCTTGCAGATGTAGGTATTTGTTCACCCGGTAGCGGATTTTGAGCTGGTTGAAGATTTTGCTATCATAGCTGACCAAGGTGACCGCCAGCGTTCGCGGCACCAGATTTTTTCCCTGATTTCTAAATTCTATTCTGGATATTACTGGCCTTGTAGTTGTATTTAGACTCCTCTAGATGCTCGTGACTTGTGACACCCCGATTTGGGCTGTGTTTGGTTGTACTTCCGCTAAGTAATATTATTGAATCATTTTTAACATTGTTTATTCATGTTTAGCTATTTTTGAAAGAGGCAAATAGGGTTGGTTGGCTGGCCTTGTCTTCACGAGAGGCGCCATCACGACCGAAGCGGGGTTTGGGTCGTGACAAGTTGGTATCAGAGCCTAGGTTACTAGGTCTCACGAGTCATGAGCAGGTTTAGTAGAGTCTCGCGGATCGGTATGGAGACGTCTATATTTATCCTCGTGAGGCTGCAGAACCTTTAGAAAAACTTCACATTCTTGAATTCTTATCGTGTGTCCTTGATTCAGCTTGAAAAGAAACTCTTGAAATTCCTTGCACGCATTCGTAAGCGCGCATCAACGCTCAGTATTATATGTGCCTTGATGGCTTGTGATTCCCCGATCAAGCGGCGAGATGTAATCTCCGTGAGTTTATGTTGGGCCAGTCTGGAGGACTTAAGGCCGGATCCTTGCCTATGGCTTGAGCACCGAGGTGCTGATTGTATGAGCAAGTGTTTTGAACTTATATGTTTGGTATTGTCCCTATTAGCCGGAATAGCGATTGGATATCAATGTGATGAGTATGTTAGTACTGCGAGATGTATCTATATGACTTGGTAGTGACGAAGAAGTCTGCTGGATAATAGATGAACTGTTAAGTGTTCGATTCCTATTGTGATTTGAGGTGTAGCCCGAGTTATGGGCGCGTGAAGAATCGTTTTGTGTCTCTTAGTTGGGGAGTGAAGTGCATTTCACGTGGCGGTATGAGTTCGGACCCAGGAATATTAAATGACTGTATAATATGTATGAAGGTGGAAGGCATGCTGAAATGTTAAATTGAGGTGAAACAGGTGGGTTATCTCCTGCGGAGTGTTCTTAAGTGGTAGGATCCTTATGTGTATGTTAGAAGATCTCATGTGTAATTGAAAAGTACGTGTTGAAATTTGAAAATTTGGGTCGCTCAAGAGAGTGGACTCAACGGATGTGGGGATGAATGCGAGATTTGCAGAGGATTACAGTACTAGATGATCTGTGTTTTCACAAACTTGTAATTGATTTGAGTTTAATCTCACTATGGTATTGTGGCATCATTAGAGTAAAGGTGTTATGGGTTATTTAGTATGTCCTGATATATGGCTTCGAGCCAAGTTGGGGAGGTTATTATTGATTAGCTGATTGCACAGTTATGTGCTATGTTGGTTCCGGTTTGAGGCATGTTGGTGAATCAGTTCTGGTCGCGGAAATTGAGCCGAGGATGGCATGAGTGCAGCAAAATTGTGACAGAGATCATATTATGCTTTATAGAGTATGAGAATCACGGAATGTCTAGAGTGTTATTGGCATAGGATGCTTGGCGTATAGAGCAGGAAGTTGCTTGGTTAAAATGGGATGCAGATATCATTTTGCGATATCGGAGTGCCAATGAGGCACGAGTGGTTCTGTCCGTCAGGTCAGGTGATTTGCAGTTTGAATGAGAGAGAATGACTTTCGAAAATGGTTCTAATGTGTTCAAGAGTCTACAGGGAACAATCGGGTATCTTAAAGTTGCATGTGTGGTTAGAAACTGTGTTTTCATTGGAAGAGGTTCAGATTTGTGGTATTTCTATGTTAATTATGGGATTCTATGCATCAGTATCAGGAAAGTGAAGGCAACAGATTTAGATTCACAGGAAGTTCTTCAGAATAAAGTGCTGCGGAATGTGGTGTTTTTGGAAATATTTGAGGGAGAGTTTTCAGCGGCTTATGGGTTTCAAACAGTGTGGTTCATGCTTGGGTCTCGTGTGGTAAGCTTGGGTGAGGCATTGTGGTGCTACAACAAAAGGAAATATCAAGTTGAGGATGAATCAGAAGGAAAATTAGATAGATGGAATATCTTGATAGTGGACAGAATCGGTATGGCAAGGATGTGATTAATTCTTCGTGTGTGTTTGAGGCAATGAGTTCGTACAGGTATTGTGCAGCAAAGCTTTTGAGTTCTGACAGCTTGCTTAGCTCGGTTTGGATAGAAGGATTCAGTCCTAACAGTTTAGCTTGTGCAAATGGAATTGGGAGAGAATTCTTGTTGGGTTTCATTGTGGTTTGGAGATGTATATTTTTTGTGGACATGCGGAGCATGGAGTGTGTAATGATTTTCTTCTAGATGGGATCAATGGAAGTTCTTGACTAGTTGAGTGCGTCGATGTCTGTGGTACGAGAGGGAGATAAAAGTTCTTATGTTATCCTTGGATGGTATGGTATATGCGGTATGTTGTGCGAAGTTTCAGTTCAGTTCTGAAAGGAAGTTCATAAAACTCTTAGGCAACGGGTAGCCTCAGATAATCAAGGAAATGGTACTGCTAATTGGAAGTGATTTAACGAGAGTATACGTATCAGAAAAAGGTAATGTGACTAAACTGATGATACTTCGGTAGTATTGCGGTGCTTTCTTGTTAGATCGACTGCTGATATCTGAGTTTGTGTGATGGCACAAGGGAATTTTAAAATATTTTTCGTGGAATGATTGGGTACTTAAGGTGTGATATGCATTCATACGCTGGTAATTGGGATCAGGTGTGGTGATTTGTGTGCTATATGTAGTGGAGATCGGAAGTTCTCATGTACAGACTATGTAGTGGTTGTGGATCGTGTGAATCGGCACCGTTTAACGGCTATTGGGATTTGGAGGACCGAGTGGATCTTTCTTTGCTTGGTATGTTAGATTTTGGATATGATGTTGGGGTGTAGACTGGTTGTCTTAGTGTTGGGTTATTCTAGACTATTGCGCTATAGGCTATGCCGGAAAAAGCCACGAGCTGAGTGGCGAGGTGCATCGGATTATGTCCTAGCAGAGTGGTTTGTATTCCAAAGACCAACGGATGGCTGGGGAGGACTGCGTTTCTTAAATTAGGCCTTTGTAATGGATGTCAGTGCAGAGGTTTCTACCATTGGTTCAATTCCGGTGTTGAGGGACTTTTCGGATATGATTCTTGTGGCCGGGCATGTCGCCGGGCGAGGTTGTGAATTTCGATATTGATTTGGTGCTAGACACCGTATTGTACAGCTCTGGCAAAAGTTATAGTAGTGGAAGGAGCAACTTCAGGCTTTCTCGGTAATGAGTTCGTTGGTAAGCTGATGTGGATATATGTTTAGTTTGAGTTGTCTTGGTTAGCCCCGAATTGTATTGTTGAGGGATAGGCTGATTCGATCATTATTTAGCTTGTTAGTGATCTGAGGAGAGCTATGAGTTGCTTTTTAGTGTTGTGAGACGTTATGATTTGTTGGTTATGGGCACATGTGGTGCGGTTCTATTGGGGATTCATAGTGAAAGTCGAGCGGGAAGAGTAATTGGGTGTTGCTCGGTAAATGGAGTATTGGCTATGACCTATCGGGTTGCGTGTCATATGTTATCTGTTTCACCGTAGGTATAATGAATTGCTGGGGTTCTAGACGTTCTAGACATCAAATTGTGCGTGGCTATTGATTTTGAGCATAATGACTTGAGGTGTTTCATGTGTAACAGTGTTTGGATAGGATCACGCATTGTGGCGAGGCCACGTGGAGATATGACCTTTCGGGGTAGATTCAGGTGTTCTATTTCTATGATGTGAGGCGGGGTCTCAGCCTTGTATGGTGATGGTATTGATGAGCTTGAGGTACGACTCTTTCGTTTGAGTCATTTTCGTGATTTGAGTATATTTAGATCGTTCCTTATTGGTGCGCTTATTATGCAAGTTGTGGCTTAAGCCTGTATTGAGGTGTCATATCACCAGAGTGGTGTGTTGGATTCGAGATGATCGTTGGGGTCACTAATGAATACGAACAGATTTGATTTCAGCTTGTTGGACGGATTATATCGAGGCTCGACTCGGAATCTGCTGTGGTATTAGTCAAAAAGGGAAATGGCTTCATGAATGGTTGATATGAGAAAGGGTTACGATTTAGTGTGTGTTTCATTTATCGTTGGCGGTATATGAAAGTGTTGGAATAAGACCTTAGTTGATAAGAGGTTTTCTACCGGTATTCGGGTGTTGCGGGCAACTTCTATAAATAGAAGTTATCGTTTCGAGTGTTGGGGTTATGTAGGATATCATGTGATTGCACCTGAGGTTGCAGATATGGGTTATTACAGCTGGTTCGAGCTTATTCTGAGTATAGATGTGAGGTTATGATCTTGTGTGTGATTTCGGAAAAGTGCAATGCGGTTCTATGGTTTATGGACTAGATGGATTGTGAAAAATTCAGCTATGTTGTGTTATCGGACCTATGCGAGATAGGGTGACGTGGGATCACCCCTGGGTATATGCTTGGTAAGGTTATTCAGCTATTGGTTGGCTTGTAGCATAACTCTGGATACGCTCGAGGACGAGCGTTTGTTGAAGTGTGGGAGGATGTGACGACCCGACCCGTCGTCTTATGGGTTACCGCTCCATTTCCCCCATTTTATGCTTCTTCATGTTTCATTATCAGTATTTGGTGTGTTAGAGTTAATTTGGATTGGTTTTGGTAGAAAATGAGACACTTAGTATCTTTAGGAAGGCTTGGTTTGGAAAAGTCAACAGGAGGTTGACTTATGAGTAATAGGGCACGGATGTGATTTCCGGTGATTCGGTTAGCTTCGGAAAGTGATTTGTGACTTAGGAGTTTGATCGGAATTGATTTTAGAGGTCCAGTGTAGAATTAGGCTTGGATTGGCGAAGTTAGTATTTTGGCGATTTCCAATTGATAAGTGAGATTTTGATCCGAGGGTAGGAATGGAATTCTGAGATTTGCAGAAGCTTCGTTAGGTGATTTGGGATGTGTGTGCAAAATTTCAGTTGATTCGGAAGTGTTTTGGTTGGATTTTTGATCGAATGCTTATATCGGAAGTTTTTAAAGAACCTAGGCTTGAATTCGATGAGAATGATTGTTTTAGTGTTGTTTGAGGTGTTTTAATGATCGGAACAAGTTTGAATGATGTTATGGGAGGTGTTGGTATTTTTGGTTGAGGTCCCGGGGGCCTCGAGGTGAGTTCGGATGGTTAAACGGAGAGTTTTGGAATTTTCATGTTGCTGAGCCTGCTGCAATTGGTGTTTTCGCTTCTGCGAAGCTTAGACCGCAGAAGCGGTCTCGCTTGTGCGAAGGATCGACCGCAGAAGCGGTGAGGAGGCCTGGGCGCTGGTTCCGCAGAAGCGATTGGTTAACCGCAGAAGCGGTATCGCTTATGCGATTGTGTAACCTCAGAAGCGGTTGGGGCTCGAGTTGGGATTTCCGTAGAAATGGAGGAAAAGTCACAGAGGCGGTCCCGCATAAGTGGAAACGGGACCGCAGAAGCGGAAAAGAGATGGGCAGAGAAGGTTTTAAAAGTATCATTTCATCCGCGAGCTAAGGGTATTTTCCTCCATTATGGAACATCTTGAGAGCTTTTTGTGAGCAATTGAAGTGGGTTTCGACTGAGATTGACTGGAGGTAAGTTTTAGGAGTTAAAACATGATTATTATGTGAAATTAACCTAGAAATTCATGGAAATTAAGCCTAAAATTTGATGAACTAGGGCTTGAGAACTTGAAATTTAATTTGGGCATTTGATAGGCCATTTGATCTCGAATTTGTGAGTTCTTGGTATGTATGAACTCGTGGCGAGATAAGGAATCCATTGATGTTAAATTTTTTGATTTCTAAGAAGTGGGCCCGAGGCTCGGGTTTTTGCTAATTTTGAGATTTTTGCAATTTTTTAATTATTTTCGATTGGGTATTGTCCCATTGGCATATTGTGATGTATTCGCTCTGATGTTGGATAGATTCGACGCGCGTGGAGGCCGGTTTGAGGGGAAAAGGCATCGCGAGCTAGAGATTTCACCAGTTCGAGGTGAGTAATGATTGTAAATGATGTTCTGAGGGTTTGAAACCCCGGATTTGCACACCGTAGTGCTATATTGAGGCGACTTGCACGCCGGATAGCGAGCGTGGGGTAGAGCACCGTTGGGGATTGTGACTTGGTCCGTCCCGGTTGTTGATTTTACCGTGTATTTGACTGAAACTTATTTGATATTAACATGATTTGGGCGGATTGCCATATTTGGGCTTCGTGCCAATTATTTGAACCCCTTGAAGGATTTTTATCACTCTTTCCTCACTATTTGAAATATTATTTGAACTCAGTCCAATTGAATTACACTGTTTCATGAACTCAGCTATATTTTTACTCAACCTTGAGATTTAAATGATATTTGAACTAGTGTTTGAGCTGAGCACTTTTGTTTTATTGATGCCCGAGGGGCTTATGATATTTTCTGGATTGAGTGAGGCTTTCAGGCCTTGAGCATGAGGTGAGGAGGCTTTCATGCCTCGAGTGATATGTGAGGAGGCTTTCAGGCCTCGAGCGATATGTAAGGAGGCTTTCAGGCCTCGAATGTATTGTGAGAAGGCTTTCAGGCCTCATGATAATATGTACAGGCTTTCAGGCATTATGATGATATAGCGCTTGGGCTGTAGGAGCCCCTCCGGAGTCTGTACCTCCACAGTGAGCGCGGGTACCCATGTGATTTGAGAGTGAGCCCGAGGGGCTGATGTTGTACTGTGTGACTGATACTGAGCACGAGGAGCTGATACTGTTCTGAGTGATGTGATACTGAGCCTGAGGGGCTGATACTGTTATGAGCGATTGATATTGAGCCTGAGGGGCCGGTACTATTTTGAGATGTGCCCGAGGCCCGTACTTTTATGTGCTCATCTTGCATATTTATTTGCCCTTTTTACCTATTATACTGTGGTATTTTTGCCTGAGGGCGGATTTTTCTATGCTTATCATCACTAACTGTTTTGAAATCATTTTCGTAATTATTGAAAAGGCCATTTTCAAAAAAGATTTGAACTGAGCCAAGGTATTTCTAAACATATCACAGATTTCACTGTTTTTCTCAGAAACTTGTACCCGGCTTCTATACAGCATGTTGGTTGCTATACGTGATTTCTTGCTGCTCAGTTATTATTTACTTTTATTACTCACTGAGTTGGAGTACTCACTTTACTCCCAGCACCTCGCGTGCAGATGCAGGTATTTGTTCACTCGGTAGCGGGTTTTGAGCTGGTTGAAGATTTTGCTATCATAGCTTAGCAAGGTGACCGCTAGCGTTCGTGGCACCAGATTTATTCCCTGATTTCTAAATTCTATTCTTTATATTACTAGACTTGTAGTTGTATTTAGGCTCCTCTAGATGCTCGTGACTTGTGACACCCCGGTTTGGGCCGTGTTTGGTTGTACTTCCGCCATACAAATAATGCCTCCAAATCTTTAAGGCATGTTCATAACAGCCAACTCTAAGTCATGAACATGGTAGTTTTTCTCATGGGGCTTCAACTGACGAGAAGCATAAGCAATAACTCCACCCTCCTGTATCAATGCACAGCCAATGCCAACTCTCAAAGCATCACAATATACAGTATATAAACCTGAAGCTGATGGCAACACAAACACTGGAGTTGTGATCAAAGCTGTCTTGAGCTTCTGAAAGCTCTCCTCACACTCGTCCGACCATACATACGAAACACCCTTCTGAGTCAACTTAGTCAAGGGCGATGCGATAGATGAAAAACCCTGAACAAACCGGCGATAATAACCTGCCAAACCAAGGAAACTACGAATCTCCGTGGCTGAGGACGGTTTAGGCCAACTCTACACCGCCTTTATCTTCTTCGGTTCGATCTGAATAACCTCGCTGGACACCACATGTCCCAAGAAAGCCACTGAGCTGAGCCAGAATTCACACTTGGAAAATTTTGCATAAAGCTTCTCCTCTCTTAATCTCTACTACACAACTCTCAAATGCTCCGCATGCTCTTTCTGACTACGCGAGTGCATAAGAATATCATCAATGAAGACTACGACAAATGAATCAAGATAAGGCCGGAACACACTGTTTATTAGATGCATGAATGCTACTGGGGCATTAGTCAACCCAAAAGACATAACAAAGGAACTCATAGTGACCGTATCTGGTCCTGAAGGCTGTCTTAGAAATGTCTGAATCCCTGATCTTTAACTGGTGATATCCTGAACGAAGATCAATTTTGGAAAATACACAAGCTCCCTGTAGCTGATCAAATAAATCATCAATACGAGGCAAAGGATACTTGTTCTTCACTGTTGCTTTATTCAACTGCCTGTAATCAATGCACATTCTCATTATGCCATCCTTCTTCTTTACAAATAAGACTGGTGCACCCCAAGGTGACACACTAGGCTGAATGAACCCTTTTTCCATGAGCTCCTGAAGCTGCTCCTTCAATTCCTTCAGCTCCGCTGGTGCCATACGGTATGGTGGAATAGAAATGGGCTGAGTGCCCGGCACCAGATCAATGCCAAAATCAATATCCCTGTCCGGTGGCATGCCCGGCAGGTTTGCAGGAAATACATCAAAAAAATCCCTTACAACTGGGACTGAATCGATAATAGGAGTCTCAGCTCCAACATCTCGCACAAAAGCTAGATATGATAGACAACCCTTCCCAACCATACGTTGGGCCCTTAAGAAAGAAATTACTTTGCTAGGAACATAATAAGTCATACCACGCCACTCGATCCGCGGAACCCCCGGAATAGCCAAAATGACTATCTTAGCATGACAGTCTAGGATAGCATGACACGGAGATAGCCAATCCATGCCAAGAATGACATCAATGTCTACCATGCTCAATAGCAATAAATCAACTCGGGTCTCCAGACCTCCAATAATCACAACACATGACTGGTACACACGGTCCACAATCACGTATCGCCCACCGGGGTAGATACATGAACTGGTAAAGAAAGAAACTCTCGGGGCATACCCAAATAATGAGAAGAATATGAAGACACATATGAATAGGTGGAACCGAGATCAAATAATACAGCGGCCTCTCTATGGCAGACTGAGACAATACCTGTGATAACAGCGTCTGAAGCAATAGTGACCTACCGGTCATAGCATAAAAGCAAGCCTGGCCCCCGTCGGATCAACCTCCACCTCTAGGGCGACCCCTGGCTGTCTGACCTCCACCCCTGGCTGACTGGGTGGGTGATGAAGTAGCTACTGCGAAAGTCGAGGGCTGATCCCTCTGCTGAGACCGACCCCCATTAAGTCGAGGACAATACCTCTTCATATGCCCAAACTCCCCGCACTCATAACAACTACCCAGTGCTGGAGATAGGAACTGAAGGGAGCCAATCGCACCAGAATGACTAGCAGGTGCACTCGGCACAGAAAAGCCCTGAACTGATAGGGCAGGAGATGAACTCTGAGCTGGGAGGGCACTAAGTGAAGATTGGCCCTACTGGAACCCCTGATGACCACGGTCTGAAAATCCCCTACGGTACTCTGGACGAGCTGAATGAGCAGGCCTAAAAGAACAACCTCTACCTTGCTGAAACTGGCCCCTCGACGGAGCACCACTAAAATAGCCCGATTCTCGAGGCCTCTAGACCTCCCTCTCCTCTGGCTCTCTGCAGCGAACTGTCTTAATACCACGAGCAATATCAACCACCTCCTCGAACAAAGCACTCAATACTCTCTCTCTAGTCATCAAAATACGGAGAGAGTAGTCAAGACCATCCACAAATCTCTGGATCCTCTCACGATCCGTCGGAATCATCCAAGTAGCATGACGAGCCAACTGCAAAAATTTCATCTCGAACTGGGTCACGGACATATCCCCTTGAGTTAACCACTCAAACTGCCTATGCAGCTTCTCTCTGCGGGACTGCGGTACATACTTCTTTAGAAATAGAGTGGAGAACTGCTGCCAAGTAGGGGGCGCTGCGCCAACAGGCCTACGCCTCTCAAAATTTTCCCACCAAGTAAACACAGCTCCCTAGAACTGAAATGTAGTAAAAGACACACCATTTGACTCCAAAATCCCTGCAGTGCGAAGCATACACTGACACTTGTCAAGAAAACCCTGGGCATCCTCGCCCTCTACACCACTAAATGTCGGAGGCTGTAGTCTACCAAACCTCTTAAGACGACGCTGCTCATCGTCTGGCATAGCTGGAACCACAAAGTTCTGAACTGGTGCAACTGGCTGAATTGGAACTGCTTCCGGTGTTTGCAATCCCTGCACAACCTGCTCAGGTGTGCGATTAATAGGAGTCTGGGTGCCTTCCCTAGCCTGTGAAGTAGCTGCGGCTGTGGTGGCTGAGACCACCTGAGATAGGCTAGTTCAAACTGTCAAAATGTGAGCCAAGGTCTCCTGAAGACCTGGAATCACAATAGGCACAGCTGGTGCCTGAACAAGTGCTGCTGGAATATCCCCAGCTGGAATCTGATCCTGAGTAGGGGAAACTGGTGGATCAACAGGTGCTGCCCTGGCTACTCTTCCTCTGCCACGACCACGACCACGGTCACGCCCACAGCCTCTGGTAGCCTCAGTAGGTGGCACTGGTGGTCGTCCACCTTGTCCGGTAGTATGAGTGCTCGCCATCTGCGAGAGAATAGAATATCAAAGATTTAGTTCTTGAACCAACAAAGTCGCACGACAAGTATTTCAAGAATATGAAATTTCCTAATGGTTTCCGCAGCCTCTCGAGGATGTATACCGACGTCTCCGTACCGATCCACGAGACTCTACTAAACCGGCTCATGAATCGTGAGACCAAGTGACCTAGGCTCTGATACCAACTTGTCACAACCCCAAATCCCGGTCGTGAAGGCGCCCAACACACTGCTAGGCAAGCCCGACCAATTTACCAACCAAAACCCTTTTTCTACAATTTATGGTTCAATTAACACAATTAATTACTAAGTCATCATACTGAAAATTTGAGATATAGTCAAACATGCAGAAAAACCCAAGTAGAAATACTACCACACAGCCCGAATGATCAGGTGTCACAAGTCTGAGCCTCTAATACACGAGTGTCAACCTACTACATATTTTTCTAAAGAAAATACAGAATAAAACAAATAGGGTAGAGGGAAGATCAGGACTGCGAACGCCATGCAGCTACCTTAATGCTCCCGGATACAATGCTCGACAGAGATAGTCTCACTCAGCCTCAGTAGGTGCACCTGTATCTACACACGAGGTGCAGGGAGTAACGTGAGTACTTCCAACCCAGAGAGTAATAAACATAAATAAAGACTGAGAGTAAGAAATCCTAAATAGGCACAAGATAAGTTATAATCACAACAGTTCACCGGTAACATCAATTAAGGTAACCAACGAAATTACTAATGCTGCAACAGAGAAATAAATAATGACAGTCAAAATATGCAATGCAGCACATAAACCGGTACTCTCTAGTACCCACTGCGGTGTGCAGCGCGAGCCATCCATTTATTTATCGTTGACGGCGCTCACTGGGGTGTGTACAGACTCCGGAGGGGCTCCTACAGCCCAAACGCAAATATCAAGCCATCTCGTGGAATCAAATCTAGGCCCTTGGACTCATATCAATATCAATATAATACCGCTGCGGCACGCAGCCCGATCCTATAAATACAATACCGCTGCGGCGTGCAGTCGGATCCCATAATCAGTCCAAAATCACATAAGCCTCTCGGCACAATAGCAAATAAATTATTCAGCCCAAACTTCATTAGAAATATTAGTTAAGTCCCAAGTTTTGAGAAAAGTGGCTGAGTTTGCAAAACAGTATTTAATACTAGGACTGAGTTCAATTTTCTGTACACATGGTAAGAAACCAGTAAAACAATCCCTAAAGGATTCAAACAGTTGGCACGAAGCCCCAATTATGATAATTAATCCAGTTATTAGGATATCAATCCAACTCCAAGCAATTAGGTAGTGTTTTCATTAAGCGGGACGGACCAAGTCACAATGCCCAATGGTGCTCTACCCTACGCCCATTATCCGGCGTGAAAGTCACCTCAATATAGCACTATGAAGTGAAAATTTGGGGTTTCAAACCCTCAACACAGCATTTACATCTATTACTAACCTCAAATCTAGTCCAGAATTATTTTGCAACACGTTTGCCTCGTGAATCAACTTGCGAAAGCTCCAAATCTATCAAGTCAGATTTTTTACCATCTAATTATTCTCAAGGAATAATTCCCAATCAGAAAATATCAATTTTATTCAAAATCCCGAATCTATCCGAAACCCGATCCCCGGGACCGCATCCCGAAACTTAGAAATTTTTATAACGAAATGTTCTTCATCCTCTCATGAGTCCGTACATATAAAGAACACAAAAATTGGAGCTCGTTTGACCCTTCAAATCAACCCTAGAATGTCTCAAAATCACAAGCCCTAAAACCCTACTTTTCTACTGATTTTCATGTTCTAATTCATATATAATCTGTATTTAACTTGAAAATAAGTAGAAACAACTCACCTTTGATGCTTGATGAAATCCCCCTTGAAATGCTCTCCAAAATCATCCAAGCCAAATGAAAGAAATGAAAGAAATAAGCCAAATTCGTGTTTAGAGAATCTGCCCGTGCTTAATCGCGTTGTATCTTGAACTTGTGCTATACAAGTTGTACATCCTATTAAAATTTTCCCTTGTCGGACACCTTCTATTTAAACACCCATAAGTCTTGTAGAAATATCCAAATGACAAACGGTTTGAAGATTTAGAAACTAGACTCGAAGATCTTTAATTTGATAGGTTGTACACCATATACATCTTTATATATTCCGAGATATGAGCTTCTAAAGTGCATCAGAAAATTCTGTCGAAATTGCTCCACCAGCCATTTTCGATCCATCATAACGTTCTGAGATAATATCCAAATCATGAATGGTTTAACTTTCTGAAAACTAGAATGCAAGGGCTATAGCTTTAGTGTGTTGCAATTTTTTGGATTTCTTATAGATTGCAAGATATGAGCTTCCAAACTGGACTCCTCGCACCAGAAATTTTCTGGTGCACAGCTGAAGCTAAAAAAAAATCTGCAATTTTTCCAAAGATGAAATAGTCCGTTTAACCACCCAAAACTCACCCGAGACCAGTGGGACCTTAACCAATTATGACAACATATCCCACAACATCGTTCAAACTTGTTACAACCTTCGTAACGCTCAAAACAACATCACAACACCAAATTCGCATCGGATTCAAGCCTATGAACTTTGATACTTCTAACTTCCACATCCGATGCCGAAACATGTCAAAACTAGTCCGAATGACCTCAAATTTTGCAGACAAGTCCAAAATGATATAACGAAGCTACAGCAACTCTCAGAATTCCATTTCGACCCTCGGATCAAAATCTCACCTATCAACCGGAAATCGCCGAAATACTATCTTCGCCAATTCAAGCCTAATTCTACACCGGACCTCCAAAACCACTTCCGATCACACTCCTAAGTCACAAATAACTTCTCGGAGCTAACCAAATTATCGGAATTTACATCCGAGCCCTCTAACTCAAAAGTCAATATCCGGTTGACTTTTCCAACTTAAGCCTTCTTAAAAGAGACTAAGTGTCTCATTTCTTATCAAAACCATTCCAAATCAACCCGATTACACAAGATATGGATAATCAAGCATAAAGAAGCTAAAAATGGGGGAAACAGGGCGGTAACTCATGAAACGACAGGTCGGGTCGTCACATGTGCCCAAATATTAAGTTCTTTTTATTACCATATCAGTTCCATGCCTATAACTTTAATTTTGTGCAGGCAAAACTAGCATCTCCAACTCACAAAATTAAGGGAATTGAGAAAAGTTATTATCACAAGAAGGTATACTCAATAATTTTTCTAGAACTTGCTCTAAATGTTCTTCGAGGCGAAATAATGGATGACACTGATTCTTGAAAGATGAAATTAGGCTTTCTTTGATACACATTTTAGCCTCTTTTAGTTTATTCTCTCCAAAAAAATAAAAAAATAAATTATCTCTTAGAACCTATCTTTGAGCCTTTATCCTATTTTTTTTTTAAAAATACCATGGTCTATAACCCCTAAAAGAAAAAAAAAAGAAAAAAGAAAAAAGAGATGTATATTACTATTATAGTTATTACTTCTTCCATGATAAATAATGTTTGTGAGAAATAGAAAAGAAAGATTGTGCAAGGCACGAAACAAAAGAAAAAGAAAAAGAAAAAGGAGAGATATAATATATATGTGTGTGTATATTCTTATATATATCTCTTTATGTTGATGAAAGCATATACCCTAAAAAAATACTGCAAAAAGAAAAAAATGGAATAATTAGTATCATGGAACATTTGCTTCAAGCTGGAAGAAGAAAAGTCACTACAAAAATATCTTTATCCTACCAGCCTAAAGCCTGACAATATAAGCCAAGAAAAAGTCCTAAATAGATTTCAAAAATCAGTGTTGAATCTATATTAGTGGAGATTAACATGAACAACAAGCCTATGGAAGAAAAATTGTGATATTCAAAACATGTGATAATAAAGTTATCAATTCCGAACGATTCAAGTGAAAAGGAATGCAATTTTTTTTTTCAAGAGTAAAATCAGAAGCAAGGTACAAGATTTGGTGAAGTTTAAAAGATTAATCATTTGGCATGATGGAAGAAGTTATTTTGAATAAATTTTCTATCCTACAAAGACCAAAAGTTTTGAAGAAAATGTTTTAATAAAAACAAAATATATGTATATATCATTAGAAATATTTTTTTTCCTCGAGGACGAGCAATGATTCAAGTGTGGGATAATTTGATGGGTATAATCTATTCATACATTTTATATGTTATATATTAAATATTTTAAATAAAATATGAATAAATATATCATGTTCTCCTATATTTTCTAACATACTTTGCAGGAGGAAGAGCGTATGAAAATTAAAGAAAAGAAGCAAAAAAGAATGAGAATTGAGTAGTCAACCAGGAATGAAGAAGCAAAAATAGCACCATAGTTGCGACAATGACAAATGGAATTAATGAAGCAAATTACATATGCAACTAGCAAAGTATAGTTGAGACTATGGTTCTTCCTCCGTAGAATGAAACACATTTGGCAAAGTCATAGTTGCAACTACAATTTCCATAGTTGCAACTACAATTTCTATAGTTGCAACTATGAAAAATCTTAGGCCAAAAAAAACACTATAAATAGAGAGTGCATGTTGGAAAGAAGAAATAGAGTCTGGAGCAGAGAAGAACTATTCTTGGTCTCTCTTTATCTTTAGTATTTACTACTTGTTGTCTTTGTTTTTGAAGAATAATATTTCTTCATAAGTTCTTTATTCCTAAATTAATTTTTCTTACTTCGTAATGGAGTAAACTTCTTTTGTTGGGATAGTTGATGAAGCTTTATAT
>MU774605.1:0-32726 GCA_026770625.1 Nicotiana glauca
GGGGGGAGTTTGAGGGGGCGGGGTCTATTTGGAGGGATATATACGCAATGTGTGAACGAATCTAGGCTGTTAGATAAATTAAGATCAACGGCCTGGATTGTTTAACTATATGAGACGACGTCGTTTAGACGCCTTTGAGACCGTGTTGGTCTCTGATGGAACGGGTCGGGGCTGGACACGGGTTAGGGCGAAAGATTTTGATCGTTCAATCAAATGGATTCAACGGCTTGGATGGAGACGCTTGAAACGGCGTCGTTTGGTTGGTGCTGGAGACGAGCTGGATTGGGGCAGACTGAGTCAAGCGAGTATTGGGTTGATAAGGGGTTGATTTTGTTTGGGCTTGAGACTCTTTGGCCCAATCCGGTTTCCTTTTCTTTCTTTCAATTTCTTTCAAGTTTCTTTTCCCCTTTTTCACAACTAAAATCCTAAAATCCTAAATTAAATTTGTAAAACCAGATTAACCTATCAAAAATACTAATTAAATTTTAATAACAATTAACACACATGATTAACTACCAAATAAAATCATACAATTTGACATTAAATGCTAAAAATGCAAAGTACGCTATATTTTGTTTTCATTTTATAAAAATAAGTAATGAACTTAAAAATTATGAAATTAACCCCCAAAAATGCAAATTATATTTTTGTATTTTCTTATTAATTAATACAAAATAAACGTGCACAGGCAAAGACAAATAATTAATAAAATGCCACGAAAATTTTCAATTGCACACAAGAAAAAATCATTTTATTTTTTAATTCCTTTGGAGTAATTCGTGTGGGGAAAAAATCACGTGCTCACAGCTTCCCCTCTTTGCTCGGAAACATGAAGAGTTTTCGTGCAAAGATAAAGTGAGCGGATACGAGTGATTCTTGCATGTTTGAATACTCCGTGTGAAGTATTTTTGAAAAGATTTGACAGAACCTCTACTTCAAAGGTTTCCTACATATCCTTGGCTAAAAAGGAATCAGGTCAATGTAGTTCGGGAAGTTTTGGTAGCTGGGACTACCGTGAAGCTGTGTTTACTATTGCTGATGTTGCTGCTACTGCTTACCGACCTCCTTATTATACCATGCTAAAAGAAAATAAGAAGCTAGACTAAACTATAGTCTATGAATTACAAAATCTTATCTAGGCCTTCAAACTTGCTCTTGTGTTTCTTGTTGCCTTGTATTCTCTTATAGCCATTCCTTTGTTGCTACCTTGCATCGATTTCTTGACTTGTTCTCCCTTTCTTCAGGCGGGTACCTGATTACTTGATCTTGAATGTATTTCTTCTCTTTTCCTCAGGTGGATGCCTAATTGCTGAACTCGAACTGCTTCTTCCCTTTCTATGAAATTTTAATTGTTTTCCTCTTGAAACTTGAATTGTCTTCTTTTGACCATTGTCACCTTTCTTTTTGTTCCTCCGAGTGGGTTCTGCAATCAAAACAAGCAAAATAAATGAAATCTTCTGCCCCAGTTTGCACTAGGAAGATTTGTGAGTTGTTGGCAAAATTGTAAACCACTTATACTACTGGTGCAGGGGGTAGGATAAAGACTAGACCAAGATGTGCGTCTCCTACGAGTAAAACCATGACACATTGCCTAATAAATGCGTCTGCCAAAATAAAACCTGAATGAACCAAACTAAGAAGTGCGTCTCCTAAGGGTGAATTTAAATGTCCAATATTAGGAAGTGTGTCTCCTATTAATGAACTGTTAATTAAGAAAGTGCATCTCCTACAGGTGAAACTTTAATAACTCAAACTAGGAAGTGTGTCTCTTATGAATGAACTATTAATTTAGGAAGTGCGTCTCCTACAGGTGTAACTTCGATGACTCAAACTAGGAAGTGCATCTCCTATGAACTATCAATTTAGGAAGTGCGTCTCCTACAGGTGAACTTTTAATAACTCAAACTAGGAAGTGCGTCTCCTATGAACTATCAATCTAGGAAGTGTGTCTCCTACAAGTGAAACTTTTAATAACTCAAACTAGGAAGTGCGTCTCCTATGAACTATAAATTTAGGAAGTGCGTCTCCTATAGGCGGAACTTTTAATAACTCAAATTAGGAAGTGCGTCTCCTACGGGTGAAACTCAACTTAGGAAGTGCATCTCCTATGAAAAATATGACTTGAAAAACTTAAAATAGGAAGTGCATCTCCTAGGGGTGATGTGTGGTCTTCTAAATAGCCTTTGCGTAAGCAGAATTGGCGCATTACACCTGAAAATTTCCAGCTTCCAATGTTTTGATATGAACATAGCTTTCATCCCTATTTCAGACAAAGAAAACTTGTGAGTTTAAACATGGTGGTTGGTTTGTCACTCTTGCTGGGGATGGTTTTCTCCTTTCCATGCTCTGCTTCGTCCGACTGCCTTAAACTTGGTTGAAAACTTCCGACCTTCTGACTACTTCTTATTTACAAACTTCCCAACTATTATTTCTAGTCTGCTTATCTGCTTCTATATATTCCCCATGACCTCCTGTTTATTGACTAACCACTTCCTCTGTCATCCGTATCCCTGAAATACCTTTTCCCTGTTCAGACCAAATATCTTCTTTTTGTGGCATTGCTCGTGAACTGACATCTCTCTGACCTTTGAGTCTCACATGAATTCCCAAATTACGTCCATCGCTCGTTGCTCTTTCTTGATTTGTCCATTGGCCTTGGCCTTGAGGACTTTTGCTTTTTTACTTGACATGGCGACTGATTTCCATTCGAAGACCTTGCTAGTTCCTTGACTAAGAACTTCCTTTATATTTAAACTAAGAAATACCTCTCTTTGTTTGAATCCAATGTCTGTTGCATTGCCATTAGACCGACATCTGCCCAAACCTTGTGTTTCATCTGATCTCCAAGAATTTTGCGTGTTACCCACTTCAGCACGCATGCCTCTCTTTCCTGATTTAAACCATTAGCCTTGGCCTTGAGGTCTACAACCTTCTATTGGAATGTCTTTCTTATCACTGGTCCAACATTTTTGTCAATCTCATCATAGAGTATACCTTTGATTCATTTACCCTAGCCCTCCTTCTGTTGCACTGTCCATGAATTGGTATGGACCGATCCTGGGTATTTTGCACGAATCTACAAGCACGTTGACTATTACCAGCTCAGTGCGCTTGTTGTTCTTTCCTGTCTTATGCCATTTTGATGTATTAGCCAGATCTCATCTTGTGCGATTGGAAAGCTGATGGCAAATTTCGAAGTCATTTCTCATTTGTTCTGACCAAACAGACTCAGGAAGAGGAAATGAATGAGACAAAAGGAAAGGAGTAAAGATAAAGGAAAGATATGAATCCTGACAAAAAAACAATAAAGTAGAAACCTATCAGGCATGGATACAAACTCTAATGGTCATGACATGCACATGTGGCCTATCTTGTGAAGCAATTCTGATTGTTCAACTCTTGTGGTACCCTTAAACCGTCAAACTGGGTTTTGATTTTCTGTCGTTAATCATCTTTCGCACTCTCCGTCTGGTGATTTTCCCATCGGATTCTCAATCCTTATTTGACTTGTAGTGCCCGAAAGGTTCTCACTATCAAGCCTCTTTTTTTTGTTTTTCTCTCTCCTTACAGTCGCCTCAAGGTGCCCGTGAAGGTTTTCACTAATGAGACTCTCTCATTTTTCTAATTTCTCTCGGCTTTCATCGCCTTACGGTGCCCGTGAAGGTTTTCACCAATAAGACTCTCTCATTTTTCATTTTCCTTGTTTGGAACAAAGTGTTGCCCCTGATGTGATTCACCTTTACTTTCTTGACTTGGTATCTCTCGAAGACTTATCGGAAGGTCTTTCTTTGGACCGTAATATGAGATTTTGGACACGTCTAGAAAGAAAAGGTATTAAAGGCTCAAAACGAAACAACTTGGGTTCAAAATTACAACCTTCGGAACCAGATTTCCTTACAATAACCACAACTTCTGCCCCAATTTTTGTTTCGGGATCTTTTGATTTTTATTCCACTATGGCCGAGCCGTGAAGCTGCCTATGTATCCTTAAACCCAAATTCCTTGTCGTTACAGTTTTTTTCTTTTATATTTTTCTTTTCTTTTCTTTTTCTTTTCTCATCCCTTTTTTCTTTTTCTCTTTTGTTGTTTTGTTGTTTTCTTTTTCTTTTTCTTTATCTTTCATGCTTGGGTTTCTGATCTTTGCTACTGATTCCGAAAGAGGGGTATGAAAGAAAGCAAATAAGGCTCGAAAGAGGTAACGAAGGATAGAGTGTTTAGATAGCAGAACAAAATGCCTTCGTCATTCCAATCTTCAAAACATGCCAAGCGCAAACAACGCGATTAAACAAACATTTGTGTCATCTTCTGATTGTGCTAGACTTGATAGCTATATCCACACCTTTACTTTCTCCATATGTTAAATGCAAAGCGCCATTGGGCAACACTCTCACTCTTATTATCACGAACGACCCTCGCCAATTTGGAAAAATTTATCTTTGATTTCAAACTGATGCGGCATAAAACATAAGGTTTCTTTACGTTCCAATCAGCCCCAGTGTCAGATGGTTCAGGCTTCAAATGATCTCAATCTGTTCTTATTTCCTTTACGTGCTCCTATCATCTTCCCAATTGCTTTATGATTATCTTTTAAGATTAGGCCTAGAACTATGTGTGCATGTCATGTCACTAGAGCCGGTTAGGGAAAAAACTAAAAAGAGGAAAGAACTAGAAATAACAGAAAATAGAGAATTGCATTAGATAGACGGGAAAAAAGCTGGTTCAACAAAACAAGCACAATAAACTGGGGTACAACCCTTGGAACAAACCTAAACAACACTACATGAGATACTATGACCACAGGAACAGGACAACATGAAAGGATAAGAGGGTTTGACCGCAAGACAATATCCGGATTATAACCTTAAAAATAACCCGGACAACAGAAATGACCTCAAAATGAACCACGAAAACTCCACTCCGGTTGATCAAGAATGGAGAGACTTTCCAATTACCAAGCACGGCATTTCAACCATTGAGTTCCACATCAACATTGTCAAGTCCATTACCAACTCCAACATTAATTTCACCAAATGGCTCATCAGCGCCCTTGACCGACCCTTCATCCTTGCCAACCATTCCAACCATCTGAGTGTGGTCATGTACCTGTAGAAGATTACGTATGACACTTGGGGTATTACTGCCTTGGATCATAATTATTCCTTCTTGAATCATTCTTTCTATTTCCCTTTTCAAAGCACGACAATCATCAACATTGTGCCTCTGGTCATTGGAATGGTATTCATACCTTTTCGCAGGGTCAAAACGCCTCGCACGTGGGTCTACATAATTTGGAGGAATAGGTATAATTATGTCGTAATGCTTTAATCTCTCAAACAAACTTGCGTAGGACCCTCCTATTGGTGTAAAATTATATGTTAGCTTTTGTTCCTTTCTACAACCTTGGCTTGAATGTGGGCTATAAGGTAGTTGGAAATTTGGTGGGGGATGGTGGGGATTTTAAGGTGCTCGCGCTCGCCCTTTGGAGTGACCCAGTGGTGTGACAGATGGTCGGACATTGTTCGTAGGATAAACCTGGGGTGAATTATGTGGAGCTCGGGGGTGGGTGTGGGGTTGGAGTTGAGGCTGAACACGCTCAGCAAGAGCGGCCCCTGGACCCTGTCGTCGGCGGGGCTCAACAACACCTTTTATATCCACGAGAGGACTATTCCGAGCGACTTGTTCATTCTATCTGAGCCAAAAATCCCTAAAACTTTCCTTGTGCTTCTTCTTCATTTGAGATAGGGAGGAATGGTTCAGGGAAGCACCGTTACTGTACTGAAAAAGTCGCACAAAATCTTTAGCCATGTCGCCCAATGTATGCCACTTCTCGACATCTTGACGTTTATGCTATTCCAAATCCTCCTCGGTCAGGCTTCCACTGAAACGCGCCATCAAAAACTCATCCTTCTTACCAACATTTCTCGTTTCACTGCAATAACCCCTCAGGTGGTCTACTGGATCTCCCCACCCATCATACAAATCAAACTTCGGCCTCTTAAACCCTTCCATCTTTCTGGATATCTCATATTGCTCCAATGTCTTAGCCGGCGTCGTAGTCTCACCGGGAGACTCAAAGTGAGGGGCGTGATGGTATGGACCGAGACCTTGACAATTGGTTTTGGAGCATAATGTTGGGTGTCGGGGACAGATGGTGGAGGACAGCCACTAATCCAAGCTTGGTACACTTTGGCCATTTGTCTTTTCAATCTCCAAACTTCTTCTTTCAACTCAGATTCTGATTCAACAATTCCCTTAGACGGATCAGTAACACCCGTGTTCAACCCTTTGCCAGCCATGACTGCCTTGCTCTTTGACCTTGTGATGTATGTATGAGTGACCTCAAGAACCACAAACCAACCAACCTTATTCTGGATTTTGACAAGATGTAACTATCACGTTAGCGTTAGGGCATTTAACATATAGGTAAGCACACATTAGGGATGCAATGCACCTAAGCAGTTAACCATTTCTATTATGCATTTGCTTGGTTGCTTGCATCATCCCGGCTTTTCTTTGTTCCATTTTCCTTTATTTGATTCCTCTCTATAAAAAAAATAGTTTTTTTTCTTTTAGTGGTGGTCGAATCTTATGTGGATTGCCTACGTATCATGTCAACGCATGAATCAGACCGTGCGTAGTTATGGCATAAGTGCCAAATGACTAATTAAAAAATTGGAATTTTCTTTTTTCAAGTTTTCCATAAAAGAGAAAAATAAAAATGTATTTATTACGACACATCTTATTATAATAGTAACAGACTCCAAAAGACTAAAAAAACAAAAAATCATCATTGTTTTCTCAAAAATTCATAAAAATATCCGGTCTTGTCAATATAGCCTTTCAGTACTTCGAAGAAGATTTAAAGGCTGCATTTGTTAACCGACCAAAAATTTTGAGAAATTACCAAAGGCGATTGTTCTCGCAAAAGCAGCCTTCCGACGCCCTTTTAGGGATATTCGGCTATTTTGACAAGAATTGAATCACTTTAGTTATGAAAAAAAATGATATTTATTTACCCTAAAAAAAATTCTCCCCTTTTTTCTTTTAATATATTTTTTCAAATAGTTGAACCCGATATGAGTTGCCTACGTATCCCACATCTGGTGAGAATCAAACTTACGTAGTTCTGCCTATTAAAACTACTTATTTTCAGAAACAAGACTCTTTCTTATTGACAAGTATACTATTTCAGAAGACAATACTCTTTTTGTATTTTCTTTTTCAGCAAACTATTTGAAAATAAAACTCTTTAGTTTTTCTTTTTCTCGACCAACAAAACAAACCATTTTTTGAAAACGAATTTTCTTTTCCCTTTTTTTTTCGACTCTTTCTTATTGACAAATACACTATTTCGGAAGACAGTACTCTTTTTGTATTTTCTTTTTCAACAAACTATTTGAAAATAAAACTCTTTAGTTTTTCTTTTTCTCAACCAACAAAACAAACCATTTTTTGAAAACGAACCTTCTTTTCCCTTTTCTTTTTTTTTTCTTCAAAAATTCGATAGAGTTCCGACACTATTTTGACATTGGTTATTTTTCTAAAAATAGATAATTAGCTCTCCACACTACTATTTCCCTCCTTTTCAATTTTCCCAAACACTCCAAAGTCGGTTAGCATGCAAGTCCGAAACAAATAAATGCATATCCAACACGTAAGATGCTTCAGGATGGTCTTTTCATTTCAGGTTATCTGTCCTAGACGGACCCAACCCCTGTGTTGAGTCCCTTAAGTCCAATGCAACATGATGCAAATAAGCGTTCCTACTAGGGATCCATCATGAAGTCAAGGTATTCTAGGTTCAAAACCTGGGCATGAATTCTAAACAGTGTACCCGAGCGGACAACTCGAGTCGAGGAGGGGGCTACGTACCGGGGACCTGCGAGATCGTCCGGTTTTGTAACTTATCCGGCCTCTTTCTTATTTCAGGGTATGACACTAACAGAATAGGGAGTCTCAACCAGTAAACACATTCCCAGAGGTGAGAAGAGAAGGGTTTCGGCACAGTTTATATACAGTTCAGATAAAATCAAAGCGGTAAAGCACTTAGCATATTTAGCATGAAACAAGTAGGAAAATCAGATAAAACCAAATATAACAATTATTCTAATCTCGAATTCTTAAACCCTGAACCAAAGTTCAGAGTTTGCTGATTCCCAGCAGAGTCGCCAGAGATGTCACACCTCCTTTCTTTACTACTACACCCCGGGAAGGGTATAATAAAGGGAGTTTATTCCAATTAAAGGACAATCGAAATGGGATTTAGTTATTTAAAGAATTCAGAGTCGCCACTAGAGAGATTTATGGTGTCCCGAGTCACCGGTTGAATCCCGAATCGAGGAAAGGTTTGACTCTGCTTAACAGTCCGCAAACCAGAAATCCGAGTACGAAATTCTGTTAGCCCGGGAGAAGGTGTTACGCATTCCCGAGCTCCGTGGTTCTAACACGGTCGCTCAACTGGCAAATTTGGCTTATTTATCTGATTTTGCAACATGTTTCAACTTATGTGCTTTTTAACCGTAAACCGCTTTTATTATTATTTTAATGAGAATTGCAACGTTGTAAAAATGCATCTTGACCCACGTCACATAAATGCACCCGTGGTTGTTGACACATTTCGACTTCACTGAGATTTGGATTTGGGTCACATAAATGTGCACCCGAGTTTAGAGAGATAATGTTATAAAAATATGCGCCTAAAGATACTAACACATTATTATCTTTAGGAAAATCCATGATATTCACTAAACGGCCCATCCCTAAATCTAAGTATTTTAATACGCTATTTATTGATGGCCCCGCAATTTATGTATTTTATTTAACGAGGCTCATCTCATTTTATTACAGGCCAACCTAAAAGCAAACTACAATTTTCTACTTAATTTGTCTCTAATAATAAAAGAAGAGACCTAATTAATTAGCAGGTGTGAAAGGTCCAAAATTCCATAATTCAATCTCTAACAATTGGGCCGAGTAACTGAACAAATGGGGCAGGGCGTTCCAGCAAAGGGTCCAAAGCAGCCCGGGTTTCATTTTTAAAGGACCGGGCCGCCTAGGCTTTTGACAAACCCAAAAGCCCGCTACCACTTTTAATTAGGGGACGGGCTAACACTTTCCAGACCAAATACACAATCAAGAATTAAAGCCTGCAAACTTCAGTTGATTTATCCTAAACAAATTCAATTATGTGTTGAAATCTGGAAAACAATAATGGCTATTTCGAACAATGTTTACAGCCTATCTCGTCATTTTTATTTCGTTCCTTTTAAGTGAACCTCTGTACATTGCAATGTTAACCAAACGTGAATAGACTATAACCAAAGAATCAATTGGACTTCATGCTTATAGGATTATATATGCCAACTTGCACTTTAATTAATTGATAGTGATTCAGTCTGGGTTTCTAAGTAATGCTACCTCCAAAATTAAATCAAACTAACCTACAAATAACAACGATTATCCAAATAGCATTTCCAAAGAACCAGTCCTAATTCACGTCATTTTTAACCTTATGAGTTAGCTAACACCCGATATTATTATACTAAACACAAACACGATACTAACAGTTCAAACGAACAAGCACAAGCCTGAAGCTCACCTATCCAATATATGTCCAACACAGCCTAGTTTCAGTACAGCTATACAAGGTAAATGCAAATCAAAAGAAGACCTAAACAAATACAAATCATTTATTATCTATCTCATTATGGCAGCTTGAACCCATAGATTTCAGGAGGCAAATGGATGATGCGTTTTATTTCAGCATTTCGACTTCAAAGCTACATCAATACAGGGTTCAAATATGTACCAGAATATTTGAAATAAAAGAAAAGAAAGAGGAGTCAGCAGCAATGAACAAGGATCAGCAACAGCAAGTGCAACAATAATTCAACAAACTAATAAAGCCATAGCTATATCTGGAATCCCAACAATGAAACACAACCAATCGACATCCAAAAAATTGACTTGAACGGGTTAAATTTAACTCGAAACCCAAACCAGGAGATGTTTGAAACCAAACCAACCAATAAACTGACTAAAAATGATTGGAATAGACCAAAATGAGCTAGAAATTGGTTCTAGGACACTCATATAAACTTCAGGTGCAAAACAGCCAATACTAGTTGAAAAAGAACCCAGAAGCTCAATAAAACAGTGGTGTTTTATTAGGTCTTAAGATGCTCAAACTTTAAGAGGTTTGAGTGTTAAGGTGTTCAGGTGTTTTTGGCTCTCAAAATGTTCTCTGCCTTCCAGTTTTTCTTTTTCATTCTCCCCCACTCTCTCAAAAACTTGCCCCACGTCAGTCTCAATCCCCTCTATTTATACCCAAATTCTTGATCTCTTTTCAGCTCGTAAGAGCACTTCCAATCATTAATAAATTATTTCCTCCCATCCCTTCCTTATTTTTTTCTACTCAAAACACTAAGATAGAAGTGTCAGTTACCCCATTACATCCTATTTTACTATTTTATTCCCCTAGTTATGGGCAACCTGTATTTTTAATTTAGGTGTGCCCTGACAGCCCATGCTGTCATGCCACTTAGTCCTACTAGACATGGTGTCAGAGCATCCTTTTCAGTTTTTTAATAAAAAAACCCATGTTATTCTCTGTACTAGCTGCATTCCTTTATAGAACAAAACCTAGACTGATTCCTACCATCCATTAACCAGCTTATTAAACACGAGTAATATTTGAATTAATATTGATCAATTAACCATTACACATTATTCAGGCTTACCCAGATTAACTGACTTGAAATTTCATTCTTACAAACAAACAGACATCCTTATTATACGAAACAAATCCTAGAAGATAAACTAAAACAAACAATAGATGAAATAGTTTATACCAGGGAGTAAATCAGTTTTCACATTGAAATTGATCAGAGAGAAAGAAAGAGACAAAGAAGATGAATAATCAGAATAACACTAAAAATATAAACATATAAAGAAATGACAAATAATAGAAACTCACCGGATAAATTAGGAATCAATCTTGGCACCCTAACTTGAATTCGAGCTTCCATTTTGGATTTGAAATCGAAATGAACCTTAATCGAATGTTCTCGACTGAGAACATACGACTAAGGTCGATTACGACCTCAATTTTCCCGTTTCTTCTCAATTCCAGGGTTTGGTTCTTTTAGGATCCGTTCAGTCGAGTTTAAATTCGAAAGAATCCCGCCTTATTCGAAGGGAAATGGTGATAGATTAGGGACGAGGGAGGTTGGGTGGTATTTTGTTGTAAATTTGGGGCGAAGGGGAAGCTGCGCCGCCACCTGAGAATGTGAGGGCGGCGCTAGGGTTCGTGGCTTAGACCAGAGATTTGACACGTTCTAGGGGTCTTTGAAGTAAACGTAGTTGGTATTTGAGATGAGGAGGTGATGGTGGTTCAGGGATGTAATTTTGGTGGCCATCAGAGGGGTGTCACCGGACACGGCGGAGGGGCTGTTAGGGTTTTGCTTATTCGAAGGGCTAGGCTAAGATTCGAGGGAAGCTGGGGGTGGCATGGAGATGGGGAGGCTGAGGTGAAGAAATGGTGTAATTTTGGGGGTCATTGGTCACCGGGTGGAGTAGGGTGGTGGAAGACGGCGTTACAAATATCTCTGAAGAGACGAGAGAGGAGGAGGGGGTTTTGAGGGGGCGGGGTCTATTTGGAGGGATATATACGGGATGGGTGAACCAATCTGGGCCGTTAGATCAATTAAGATCAACGGCCTGGATCGTTTAACTATATGAGACGACGTCGTTTAGACGCCTTTGAGACCGGGTTGGTCTCTGGTGGAACGGGTCGGGGCTGGACACGGGTTAGGCAGAAAGATTTTGATCGTTCGATCAAATGGATTCAACGGCTTGGATGGAGACGCTTGAAACGGCATCGTTTGGTTGGTGCTGGAGACGAGCTGGATTGGGGCGGACTGGGTTTCAGGCGAGTATTGGGCCGGTAAGGGGTTGATTTTGTTTGGGTTTGAGACTCTTTGGCCCAATCCGGTTTCCTTTTCTTTCTTTCAATTTCTTTCAAGTTTCTTTTCCCCTTTTTCACAAGTAAAATCCTAAAATCCTAAATTAAATTTGTAAAACCAAATTAACCTATCAAAAATACTAATTAAATTTTAATAACAATTAACACACATGATTAACTACCAAATAAAATCACACAATTTGACACTAAATGCTAAAAATGCAAAGTATGCTATATTTTATTTTCATTTTATAAAAATAAGTAATGAACTTAAAAATTACGAAATAACCCCCCAAAAATGCAAATTATATTTTTTTATTTTCTTAATAATTAAGACAAAATAAACATGCACAGGAAAGACAAATAATTAACAAAATGCCACAAAAATTCTCAAAACTGCACACAAGAAAAAATCATTTTATTTTTTAATTCTTTTGGAGTAATTCGTGTGGGGCAAAAATCACGTGCTCACAACCTCAGGATAGGATCATACACAGCTAGTTCACAGAATCAACGAATTTAGTGGTCACACAGAGGTCGGGGGTTTGGGACACATAGAACATTTATCTGCCCATATGTAACCCAACAAAGGTCTTAGGACTAGTTTATACATGCTCAGAAATAGTTGATACTAGCATGGTCACAAACTAGTCATAAAGAACACAAGCACATAGAGGGTGATAGGGGATTAGGGACTCATAAGATGGTAAGTACACAGTAAGTAAAAGACAATTGGTGAGGCATGCTTAGGAACACACATTAAGGGGAATGGACTAATCTAAAGGAAGAGGGAAGACATAATATCATGCTGGTAATGTACTTTTAGCTACACGTTTTGCAATAGAACCACAAGTAGAAGCAAACCAAAAATAGGAAAAACTGAAACAATAAGAGAAGCATGTTGTTGTTGAAACTTAAAACTGAAACTAGGACATACCAGTGAAGAGAGAAGAAAGCAGAATGAAAGAACAAGAGAGAAAAAATGATTAGACTTGGCTTGCAGTCGGCTAACAGCAGCAAATAGCACAAGAGAGAGCAGAGATTTTAAGTAAGAAAGATAGTTTATGAACCCCAAGTGTTCGTCTGTGTTAATGAAAGACTGGAGTACTTATTGTTGAAAATAGGTAGTAATATAAGGTAAGAATCATAGTATCATAATAGTTGAGGAACGGCGAATCAATCAATTAGAAAATCAAGGAAGTACTCCCTTAAGTTGAGGGAATCAAATCAAACCGGAAGATTTAGTGTCATATAATGCAACAAGAATATCAACACATGACTAAATAAGGAAGGAATCAAGGTTCAGTAAGCACAGAGTAGTCAATTAGGACTAAATTCATAAAAACTCAATCAAGGACATGAATAAGTGAAAATAAAGTATCATAGCAAATAGGGTAATGAAATCAGTCAGCTTAAATAGACGAGGTAAAGCTTTTAGGGCTTTAAAAGAAAATCTTTCAATAAAGACATCAATTAAGGAAATCAAAATCAATCAAGAGGGGGTCATGATTCTGTATTTTCAACATACACATAGAGAAGATCAAACAGACATAGCAAACATGCAAGGTCAGCTATATCGGCAGAAACAAGCAAGAGATGAACAAATCAATATGAATAGCAATTGTGAGCACGTGATTTTTGACTCATAAGAATTACTCCCAGAAAATCAAAACAAGAATGTTTGTTCTATAGTGTGCAATTTTGTGAATTTTCGTGACATTTTGTTGTTATTTGCATTTGTTTGTGACTGTGTGTTTTATTAATAAGAAAAAATAGAAAAAATATATTACAATTACATTTAGGACTTAATTATACCTTTTTGGAATTAATTAAATAATAATTTATTTTGCGAGAATGAAAAAATAACAAAAATAATGTACTTTGTATTTTTAGCATTTAATGTCAAATTGTGTGATTTTATTTTAAATTGGTAGTTAATTATGTGTGGTAGTTGTTATTAGAAGTTAATTAATATTTTTGATAAGTTAATTTGGTTCTATAATTTAATTTAGGATTTTTAGGATTTTAGTTTTGGAAAAGAAATTAAAAAGGAAAAAAAGAGGAAGGAAATCGGATTGGGCCTTTTCTTTAATTTGAAACAACCAGGCCCAAAACCACACCCCTTTTACCCATCCAAATCGACCCAAAACCAGCCCCAATCCAGTCCATCTCCAAATCCCACCCAAACGACGTCGTTTTCAGAGCCTCGATCGGGGCCGTTGATCTCACATATCCAACGGTCAAGATCATCAATCCATACCCATCTAACTAGCCCGACCCATTTACCCTGAACCGAACCCTCCCTAGCTAAGTCTAAACGACCCCGTTTTAATTATTAATTCAACCGGAACCGTTGGATGCTAATCATCCAACGACTCAGATTGGATCTTTGATTTTAATATAACAAAACCCCACACACCCCAAGCCAACCCCCCCCCCCCAATTCGCCCTCTTCGTCTCCAAAGATCAGAGACACCAAAAAATTCCCTCCCCAAACCCTAGCAGCCGCCAGCCGGTTCCACCGCCCAAAACCCGGCGATAACCACTCCGATGACCACCAAAATAACACCCCTGAACCACCAAACCACCCTCATTCCAAATCTATACCCCTTTAACCTCGAATCTTCGTAGATTTGTTCGAATGTTAGATCTTAAAATCGGAGAAATACCCTAACCTACCCAATCCGCCCCAAAATCACACCCCACAACCACATGGCCTCCCTCACCCTTAACCCCTAACCAAAACCCCTCAAATCCCGCTGAAACTCACCGAATTTCAAATCTAGGATTCGTGGCTTTGACCCTGTTTTGGGAAGTTTTGAAGTCAACTGATTTTCGGTTAATATTGTGTGCCTATTTCTGACGAAATAGATAAATAATATTAACCGGAAATCAATTTCGATAATTTAATCACATCAAGTCCGAAAATTAGTGAGTTCTTCGTAATTTCTTCCTTTCTTTGTTTATGTGTTAATCCGTAATTAGCTTTTTTATTAGGTTTTTAGTTTAAGTTAATTATCAGTTTTAATCCAATAAATGTCCCGCCTGTTTTTACTAATGCTTAAATGTTGTGTCAATTAGTTCAATCAATTAATCGTTAGCTTAAATTAGACTTGGTTCAATTATGATGTAGCTGCTTATAATATTCTCGTTTGGATGTGCATTTGGATTGGATTAAAATTAGCTTTCTAGTGCTTCTAAGAAGTTCCAGGGAATTTAGTTTATCTCTTTACGGCTTAATGTAATGCAATGGTCGTTTTTGTTTTCTTAATCAACTGAAGGTGTTCGTCTTTATGATTGTTTGTTATTGAGTCTGTAAGAAATCAAGGATGGGGAGGATTAAAAGGGTAATTCACATGGGTTCAGAGGGTGTAATCCACAATGGATCAAAACCAAGTGGGATGACAGCATGGGCTGTCAGGGCAGGCCTAGATTAAGAAATGGATGCCCATACCTGCTTGGATTAGAATAATAGGAGAAGGGGTTAGTGGGGAACAAAACACTCAGTAATGGGAGCTTCAGGGAATATCATGGGAAATATTAATTTCTTAATTATTTAAGTATTTTAAGAGTTGTAAAGGGATGGGAGTTGAGGTATAAAAATAGATAGAGAGATACAGATTAAGGGGGCTTTTGGAATCAGTTTGAGAGAGATTTTTTTTTTGGAGCATTTAGGTCAGTTTTTAGAGAGGGAGAGAAAGCTAAGGCATTCATATTTTCTAAGAGACATTCAGTTGAGAGTCTCAAACAATATTTTTGAGAGCTTTAAGGATTAAGTTGTTGGATCAGTTTGGATGAGTTTTGGAGAGATTCTGAAAATAGAGAGAAAGAAAGAGAGGCATCAAGAGAGATTGAGTTTGAGAGTAAGAAAAAACATTAATATATAAAAATACACTCAAACATTCTGAAATAACTTTGGTTCATCTAAGTGGGAATTGGTTTGAATGCAGTATTCATAAATTAGTTTTTCTTTAAAAAAGATAGCTTTGGGTACTATTTGATTGGAAATTGTCTTGGATTGCCTTCACTTTCATTTATGGCTATTTGGTGCTATTTTGCTGTTGATTTGAGTAGATCTATTGGTTCTATTTGGTTTTCTAAAACCTTTTTGGGTTGTTGCATTTCTCCGGACTGTATTTGATCTCTGCTCTTGGTTGCTGCTGATTCCTTCTTCTTCTTCTTCTTATATATTAATAATCCAGGTACATATTTGTGACTTTCAAGCTTTTGAATATGAAGTGGAACTCTGTTTGAAGAGATCTATTAATTTCATGCCTTGTTTTAATTCTAGAGTATAGAACAATATGTTAATTCAAGTTACCTGTATAAAGTGTATTGTATGAACTATTTGGATTGTACTTTAGCATAATAGTTTAATTCAGTTGTTCAATTTGGTTCATGTTGACAATGATGCTCGTGATTAGTAATTGTTGTTAGCATTCAGCCTTGGTTAATTGTTTGTTCACTGTAGTTCACTTAAGTAGGTAATTGATTGAATTAATTGAAATGAATTAATGGTTGAACTAGAAATGGAATTCAGTGAAAAGAATGAAAGAACGATATTATTCTAGCATTCTGGGTTCGTGAAATGCTCGAAAATCTAATTGACATGAGAAAGTGAAGTGGTCATTTAGAGTTAACATTATAATTTGGTAAGAATCAAATAATTGTTTATTTCTATCGAGAAGTTCACTGAATCGGATATTTTTATTTATTCAGCAGTACGCCTGGACCTGAAACTGAAATCAAATAATTCGTCATCACCTTTAATAGAAAATTTGAATAATCCCAGTGATCATTTGTCCAAAATGAATTGAAGTATAGTTTGGTTTAGCGTCTTGGGCTCAACGGCCCATTTGCAAGAAGTGTAGGCTTATAAGTGTTAAAGACAAAAATAAAAGGAATTGGGTTGTAAAGTGTTTGTTGTTTTGTTTATTTAATCAAGAGTAGGCCACAAGTAGCGTTAAATGAAAACATGACTTTGTGTTTATTAATTTCATTTCTGGGCTTCAACAATAATGTGAATATGCTTTCCTGGGTTTTAAGTCTTTGCTCCATTTGCAGTACTGACATTAATTAGAAAAATATTGAAAGTAGAACCTTAATAATTAATTAGGCCTGATTCATGTAGGCCTGGATGTAGTTTATCTTCGTTGGACTTATCTTGGAGCCCAATGGTTGGACTGTGGTGCAGAATTTTCACCTGGTCCGGTAACAAATTAACTAGAGCTATTTCTTTTATTTTTAGAGACAAATTAAATAGAAAATTATAGTCACTTTAGGATTGGCCTTTAAATAAAAATGATGAGACGAGCCTCGCCAAATGAAATACAAATTGCGGGGCCCTCGTTAAATGTGTGTGTATATATATATATATATATATATATATATATATATATATATATATATAAATTACTTAGATTTCGGGACGTGCCACTTATTGAATTTCATGGCCTCCCATAAAGTTAATAATACGCTAGTTGCTTTAGGCCCGACATTTCATAATTCTACCTTCCTAAACTCGGGTGTGCATTTTATGTGACCCAAATCTAAACCCTAAAACATTAGAAAAAATGTGTTTCGGATTGCGGGTGCATTTCATGTGACGCGATCCAAAGACATTTTTTAAACGACATTCAATTTTCCTTAAAAATAATAATAAAAGCGGTTTACGGTTAAAAGCACATAAGTTAAAGCATGTTGTAAAATCAGATAAATAAGCCAAATATGACAGTTGAGCGACCGTGCTAGAACCACAGAGCCCGGAATGCCTAACCCCTTCTCCCGGGTTAACAAAATTCCTTACTCAGATTTCTGATTCGCGGACTGTTAAACAAAGTTATTTTTTCCTCGGATCGGGATTTCTAAACCGGTGACTTGAGACACCATTAATTTTCCAAGTAGCGACTCTGAATCTCTTAAAATAAATCCTGTTTTGATTATCCTTTAATTGGAAAAACTCCTTTTATTATACTCCCTTCCAGTGGAGTAGAAAAAGGAGGTGTGACAGCTCTGGCGACTCTGCTGGGGATCTTGAACCCAGAACTTCGTTCGGGGTTCAAGAATTCGAGCTTAGAATAATTGTTGTATTTGCCTTTATTTATTATCTGATTTTACTATATGATTGGGCTTAAATGTGCAAATGATGCTTTTTACCGCTTGTAAGCACGTGAATTTTGCCCTATATGAGAATTACCCCCAAAAAATGCAAAATAAAATAGTTTTTGTTTGTTTGCAATTGTCGTGAATTTTGTGTTATTTTTCTCTTGTTGTTCGCATTTTTCCGGGCATGTTTATCTATTTAAATTAATGAAAATACAAAAATATGTTGCATTTGCATTTAGGATTTAATTCTACAACTAGGAGTTGATTAGTATTTTAAGGTAATTTTGGTTTTATTAATTTAATCTAGGATTTTGGTTTTAAATTAGGAATTAAAAGATAGATAAATAGAAGAAAACAAAATGAAATAAGAGAAAATCGGACTGGGCCAATTTTTGAAATTAAAACCAGGCCCAGTGTGACACCCCAATCCAGGCCCAAGTCAGCCAGTCCCAAATACCACCAAACGACATCGTTTAAGGCCTATAGATCATAACCGTTGGATTTGAGCGATCCAACGGTCCAATCCAGCCCTCATCAATGTAGAAACGACGCCGTTTTAGGAGCGTTAACCCAGGCCCTTCACTTCGATTGATCGAACGGTCAAGATCATCCCTCCCTCACCCGTTACATAACCCGACCTATTACCATCTCTCAACCCGCCCCCTCATTAAACCAGATGACACCGTTTCTTACTAATGGAAGGATCCACGCCGTTGATCTTAATTGATCCAACGGCCAGGATAAAATCTCTAAGTGGGTATATATACTTCACACCATACCCAACCCCCCCCTCATCACCCCGTCTTCTTCATCTCTGACCTCTCAGAGACGACCCCAAGTAATGCCGCCGCGAACCACCGCCTCTACCCACCGAAAATCACCTCACGGCGGTTCCGGTGGTCCAAACGACCCCATCTTCACGCCCTAAACTCGCCTCAACCTCCCTATTCCAAACCCCCACTCCATCATTCTCGAATCATCCCCGAGTTCTTTGAATCTAAGATGGAAGAACTGACCCCAACCCTAGTTCACCCAAATCACCTCAAATTAACACCATAGCCTCGCCTTCACCTCCTCATTCCAAATATCCAAACACCTTCCTCTGAATCTGCCCAGAATCTGTCGAACATTGTTTTTACTACATGAACCCTAGCGCCGCCACAAAATTCCTTGGTGGTGGAGCCAAACCTAAACAGTCCCAAAGTTACACCCCTTGACCACCTGAGCTCCCCATTCCCGCTACCCTAACAGTTTTCTTCGAATCAGTACCAAAGGGTTCAAATCTTCGATCAGAGAAATCTACCAGGAAAACCCTAACTCCGGGATTAAGAAATTGAGGTCGTAATCGACCTTAGTCGAATGTTCTTAATTGAGAACATTCGATTAAGGTTCATTTCGATATCAAACCAGAAATAGAGGTTCGAGTTCAAAGTTGGGAAAACTAAGTATTGATTTTTCAGTTCGTTAGGTGAGTCCTCGGGTTTTGCTTTTAGCATTTTTGTTTTCCTTTTCTTTATGATTTGTTCAGTAAATTCATCTTCCACCCCTTTCTTTCGGATCGAATGTTTTGTGTTTATTCTAGATTCTGTTTCTTCTGTGTATTTCTGAGTATTTCGAGTTAGGCAGGATCAGTGAGTGTTATATAAAATTGTGATCATTTGTTATTACTGTTGGTTCAAATTGTTTCGTATATGTTATGGCTGGTTCTTTCTTAAGTTCAGGGTTTCTGATTCTTTGGCTTCAGTAGTTCTAGCTTTAACTATTGATTAAGTTTCATAAATTGGATTCCAATGTTTTTCCTGCTTTGAATCTGACCTTGCTAAGTTATCCTAATGTGGTTGATTGGAATTAGTTTCATATGCTTAGTTAGGAAATTGATAAGATTGCTCATCAGATTAATTTGGTTATAGCTGATGAGTTTTAGTAAATTGAAAGGGTTTGGGGTAGGATACTGATTTCAGATATTCCAGGGCGGTAATCTGGGATTTGAAACTTGAAATGAATTAGTGGTCTGTCAAGGAGTACTAGTGAACCTTTAAAATAATACATTTGTTTAAGAGTAGTGGGAAACAAAGCATGTTAATATGGGGAAATGATTAAACAAATAAGCACCCATGACAAGGGAATTAAAAATGAAACAAAACATACTCTAGTAGGGGTTCAGGAAATATCATGGGCAGAATATTTTCCTAATAGGGAAGTGTTCTTGAGAGTTGTAAAAGGGGGTTGTAGTCTGCATATAAATAGGGGGTTTGGGCAGAATAAAGGGGGATCCCTTTTGATCGGTCGTGGATAGTTCCTTTTTGGTCCTGAAAAATCGGTCTTTAGAGAGAATTTTTGGAGAACTAAAATCAGCTTTCTAAGCTTGAATACACACAGAGAGCTTTGAGAATTTTGAAAACAAAAACTAAGAGAGAGTTTAGGACAAGTTACTGTTACATTAGTGTTTCTTCAGGTCACTTTCAGATTATAGTGCTTAATGCAAATCACTTAGCTCAATCTGTGGTGATAGAAGTTCAGAGTTGTGTCTGGTGTGATGTCGAGCAATTTTGGGTCAAGCTGAGTGGGTCTCTGGTTGAGTTTTACTTTACTAAGGCTTCAGGAGTATTTCGAATTCAATTTTGAGCTACTATGGGCTCGTTCAAGCTAGTTTTGGGTTGATTTTCTAGTTCTCTATTAGCTTGTTGAATATTTCTAGATTTTGAACCTATTCTTGGGATGTTGGTTATTCAATATTGGTGGAAACTATTTGTGGCTGCTACTGTTACATTGCTGTGGCTGACCTCCTCTTCTTCTACTTGTATTTCGATTACCAGGTACATATCTCAAGCTTGTGTTGATGTGTCAACTCCTATTGAAAACATGAGATGAAATGGAAGCTATATTTTTGCTGATGTTGTCCTATTTTTTTAATGCTTCTACACATTTTATAGAGTTTTGTATGATTTGATTGTTATTGTAACTAAACTAAGGACTACTTCGAATAATAATGGATTTGTATGGTTAATCTGAAATGGCATGAGTTGTAGTAGTTCAGTACGTTTGTGTAATTGAATAGACTGTCGGATTGATTAAACTGAATAGTATTCGTCGATCATAGTTAGTTTGATTTTGGTCTCGTATAGATTAACTATCAAAGTTAGAAGAGTAGCTGAAGCAGGAAACGAATTCAAGGTCTGCAGTTTTCACGTATTAGCAGTTAAAAGTGAATCGAGAATCAGTCTACAAACTTTGCTCATAATCATAGAAGCTCATGCTTAGAATCCTGAATGTTGAATGCTAGTTTAGTATTGATAATTTGAACTAATATCCTGCAATTGAGCAGCTATTACTGTGGTTCGCCAATTTGAATTCACCTTTAGCAACAGTTAGGAGTTCGTTAATGGACAAATAAAGAGGAGGTTGGGCTGTTGAAACAAGGAATTAAGTAATAAGTGATAAATTTAATTTGAGCTGCATTGCTCAAGACCGAATATACTGTAAGATTGCATAAAAATTAGTTGGTATGTGTTGGAACTAATTGGGTTGTTTGCATTTTCCTTTAAGCACTATTTCGTGCATATGTTGAGACTCGACCATTGAGTCGTGTCTCCAGCCGTTTGGGCCTCAATTTATCCGCTATGCGGGCCCAGGTCCAATGTCAATTTCCTTCACGTTTGGACCTGGGCCAATGACTGATTTACCTCAGTCCAATAACAAATTATTTAGGACTTTTCTTGTGTTTTTTTAGAGACAAAATAATTAGGAAAAGCATAGTCGCTTTAGGACTGGCCTTCAAAGAATAAATGAGACGAGTCTCGCCAAATAGAAATACATAAATCGCGGGGGCCTCGTTAAGTGTATATATTAAAAACACTTAGATTTCAGGACGGGCCGCTTAGCGACTTTCACGACCTTCCTCAAAATAATGACGCGTTAGTCTCTTTAGGCGCGTATTTAATAACATTACCTCCCTAAACTCGGGTGCACATTTATGTGACCTAAATCCAAATCTCAACGGGGTCGAAATGTGTCGATAACCACGGGTGCATTGATGTGACGTGGTTCGAGATGTATTTTCACAACGTTGCAATTCTCGTTATAAAAATAATAATAAATAAAAACGATTAAACTAAAAATTTGCAAATAGGCTCATAATTGTTAAAAAAAATCAGATAATTTAAACCAGATATAACAGCTGAGCGACCGTGCCAGAACCACGGAACTCGGGAAGGCCAAACACCTTCTCCTGGGTTAATAGAATCCCTTATCCGGATTTCTGGTTCGCAGACTGTAATACAGAGTCAATCCTTTCCTCGATTCGGGATTCAACCGGTGACTTGGACACCCTAAAACTCCCAACTGGCGACTCTGAATCTCTTAATAAACGAATCCCGTTTCGATTGTCCTTTAATTGGAAAAACTCCCTCTATTATACCCTTCACGGGGTGCAGTAGGCGAAAAGGGAGGTGTGACAGCTCTGGCGACTCTGCTGGGGATAACACTTTACCCAGAATCTCTAGTTCAGGGTTAGAAATTCGAGCTTAGAACAATTGTTATATTGGCTTTCTTTATTATCTGATTTTCTTACATGTTTCAAACTAAAAATGCTAAATGCTTTACCGCTTTGATATTATCTGAACTGTATATAAACTGTGCCAAAACCCTTATCTTCTCTCTCCTGAGGAATGCACGCTGGCCGTGACTTCTTTCTGTTAGTGTCATATCCCAAATATAATGAGAATTCGGAGGAGTTGCAAAATCGGATGGCCTTTTTGGTTACCGGTACACAGCTCCCATCCTCGGCTCAAGTTGTCCGCTCGGGTAAGCCAGGTCTAGAACTTCAAATCTAGAATAACTTGACTTCATGCCAGATCCCTAGTAGGAACGCTTATTTGCATCATGTTTCATTTGACTTAGGGGACTCAACACATGGGTTGGGTCTGTCTAGGATAGGTAACCTGAAATGAAAAAGACCATCCTGCTGCATCCTGTTTGTTTTACGCATTTTATTTGCTTCGGTCTCGCATGTTGACCGGCTTTGAACATTGGGAAATTTTGAAAAGAAGAGGAAAAAATAGTAATAGCAGTGTAGAGAAATAATTACCTATTTTTGGGAAAAACCAATGTCCAAATAGCGTCAAACTCTGCCGAAATTTTGAAAAATATTTTTTTTTAGTTTGATTTATTTGGAAAACAAAAGAAAGGAATCTTGTTTTCAAAATTAGTTATTTTTTCGCCCGAACTACGTATGTTTGATTCTCATAGGGTGTGAGATACGTAGGCAACCCTCATCGGGTCCAACCTCCCCTTTTGCAAAAATAGCCAAAAATGTCAAATTTTAATTTTTTGTTATAAATAATTCGGGTGATGCCGTTTTTATCAAATATATCCGAATGTTCCCGGAAGGGATGCCGGAAGGCTGAATTTGCATCAACGGCCACCTTTGGTCATTTTTTAGATTTTTGACCGGTTAGCCCACACAGCCTTAAAATTTTTGTCCCCGAGACGCTTAAAGGCCGTGTTTGCAATACCAGGTCCTTCATTATAATTCAAAAAAAAAATAATCATCAATAATTCGGGTGATGTTGTTCTTGTCAAAAATAGCCGAATGTTCCCGAAAGGGACGCCGGAAGGCTGACTTTGCATAAACGGCCACCTTTGGTCATTTTTTAGATTTTTGACCGGTTGGCTCACACAGCCTTAAAATCTTTGTCACCGAAGTGCTGAAAGGTCGTGTTTGCAAAACCATGTCTTTTATTTTAATTTGAAAAACAAGAAAAAGAGTTAGTGGGCAAGTAAATGCCGTTTGGATTTTTGGTCAAAATAATTCGAGCCAGCTTCGGCAATGTATTAAATCGTTCCTGCCGAGATAGCCTTAGAGTATCTTTCAGTTGTCGAAAGGCTATTTTTCGTAAAATAACGGATAAGTTTGTGAAGTGTCATAAAATAATCATCCCCGGCCTCAAAATTCATGTGAAATTGGGAAAGGGCCACGCTTGCAAAAACAACCATTTGGTAAATCTGGCAAATAGGGAAGGGATTTGTCAGATTGTCTTTAAGTTTGCATTTCTTTTATTATAGTAGGTGGGTTGTTCGATTTTCGGATCTGTACTTCGTCTTTCCTTCAAAGCATGATAGTTTGGTCAGTTTTTTAAGTTCTTTTTTCTAATCAAAGTTTGTTTTATTATGAAATTTTGAAAATTAAAAAAAAAATATGTTATTGTTGTTTGTCATTTATCTGCCCGAACTACGCAAGGTCTGATTCATGCGGGCACATGATACGTAGGTAATCCACATAAGATTCGACCACCACTAAAAAATAAAAAATGAAAAGAGGGGAATAATAGAAAAACAAAAAGAGAATGAGAAATAAAGGAAAGTTTGGGAAGCACGGATATAAGAAGCCGGAATAACGCACGTAACTGAAGCGAATGCATGATAGAAAGGGTTAACTGTCTAGGTGCACTGCATCCTTAATATGTGTTTACCTATCTGTCAAATGCCCTAACACTAACGTGATGGCTTCACTTTGTTGTGTTCACATCCAGAAAAGTGGTTGGTTGTGATTCTAAAATAACTCTTCCTTGCAACACAAAGGCAAAGGACAATGTCGGAGAACCTCAGAATTGAGTGGGATGGTACCGATGCCCGAAAATAGCTAATTGAACAGAACAACAGGTTGGTTGAAGAAGTGAAAATTTTGAGACAGCACGTGGCAGACATGTATCGGGCATGGATGGCTGGAAAAACACCACCCCCACCACCGCCTAGCTTCCTGAATTCTGTCCTTACCCAAACAATGCCAGATGATCCCCAACACTCTCCATATCTACCCGCCTATCACAGCTTTCCCAGCCACCCGAGTAGCTCCATCACTCGTCCTCCAGCTATGTTTTCCCAACACTATTTCTCTCCATGAGATTCCGAAAGACATGCTTCGCTCTCCAAGTATCCAGCTCCACAAAATGCATATCCACCCCCTCGAGCATACCGGAAGCCTCCTGGATCAGGTTTTAAGCCAAATCAGGAATTTAGGAATGAGAGGTTGCTGAAAGGAGAAAAGGCTCTCACCCCTATCGGAGAATCTTATTCAAGTCTGTTTGAAAGGCTAAAGCATGCTGGCCTGATTGAACCGCTCCTCGGATATACTCCAGATCCACGTGCAAGAAGCTTTGATCCTACTACACGATATGCATACCACTCCAATGTCAGAGGGCACAGCATTGAGAGTTGTCGTACTTTGAAAAGGGAAATAGAAAGAATGATTCAAGAAGGGTTGATTGTGATCAATGACAGTGACAGGGAGCACGCGAATCCTCTTGGGAACTTGTTGACTAAAGCTGAAGATGTTGAAGTAGATAGTGGTCTTGACAAGATTGATGCGAAGCTCAATGACTAAGACGTCGTGCTTGGTGATTGGAAAGACGCTCCATTTTTGGGTCATCTGGAGAGGAGCTTTTGGTGGCTTAGGTTGTTGTCATTTCTGTTGTCCGGGTTATTCTTAGGGTTGTGATCTGGATATTGTCTCGTGTCAAACCCTCTTCTTATCTTTCCATTTTTGTCATAGCGGTTTGCTTAGTTTTGTTCTGGTTTGTTTCGGGGATTGTATTCTGGTTTGTTTTTGTTTGTTTTGTTGTTCGAACCATTTCACCGTTAGTCTAATGCAAGTCCCGGTCTTTTGTTACCTCCAGTCATTTTCTTTGTTTAGTTCTTTTTATCATTTTGTTGTGTCTTTTGTTCAGCGCCGATTCTAGTGATATGACATGCGCGCACAGTTTGGGCCTAATCTTAAAAGTTAATCATAAAACCATTGGGAGGTGATCGGGACATTTAAAGGAAATAAAAACGATTTGAGATTATTTGAAGCGCAAACCATGTGAAACTGGGGTAAGTAAAACATAAAGAAAACTGTAAAAGCAAGTTGGCTAAATTGACAAGGGGGCCGTGAGAGTGTTGTCCAACGGTACTAAATGACATATGAAAAGGCGAATGTGCAGATATGGTTATCAAGTCTGGCATAATCAGAAGATGTGGCGAATGTTTAATTGTGTTGTTTGCACTTAGCATGTTTTGAAGATTGGAATGATGGAGGCATTTTGTTCTGCTATCCAAACACTTTATCCTTTGTTAACCCTTTGAGCCTTATTTGTTTTCTTTCATACCTCTCATTCGGAATCAGTAGTAAAGGTGGAAGATAAAGGAAAAGAAAGCAACAACGAAAATAACAAAAACAGCAAAAGAAAAGAAAAAAAGAGATAAAGAAAAATATATAATAAGTGGAAAAAAAATAAAGGAATTGGGAACTACGTTTGACCTGATTCCTCAAAGAGGATACGTAGGCGCTTCACAGCTCGGTCATAGTGTAACATAGTGTAACAAAAAAAAAAGTCAAAAAATCCCCAAGCAAGAAACTGGGGCAAAGGCTGTGTTTTGTTGTAAGTAAATCTAGTTCCGAAGGTTGTAGTTTTGAACCCAAGTTGATTTGTTTTGAGCCTTTAATACCCTTTCTTTCTAGCCCTATCCAAAATCCCGCGTTACGGTCCAAAGAAAGACCTTTTGACCAGTCTTCAAAAGATGCCAAGTCAGACAAATGAGAGAGTCTTATCAGAACATAACACTCTGATTCCCAGCACAAAAGACTCTGATCCCCAGCCCAAAAGACTCCGGTCCCCTACAGAAAAGAAATATGAGAGAGTCTTAGCAGTAACACCCCAATCCCCACCTGAAAAGTAATACAAATAAGAGAGTCTTATTGGTGAAAACCTTCACGGGCACCTTGAGGCGACTGTGAGTTGAGAGAAAAGCCAAAATAAGAGAGGCTTGATTGTGAAAACCCTTCGGGCACTACAAGTCGAATAAAGATTGAAAATCAGATGGGAAGTCACCAGACAAAGAGTATGAAAGACGGTTAACGATGGAGGATAGGCCATGTGTGCGTATCATGACCATTAGAGTTGGTATCCGCGTTTGATAGGTTTTTATTTTATAGTTTTCTTGTTAGAGAGTCATCCCTTTTCCTTTGTCTTTTATTATGTTCCCTTTTATCTTTCTCCTTTCATCGAAAATTCCCCAACAGAGTCTGTTTGGCCAAAACAAGTGAGAAATGGCTTCAAAATCTGCCATCAGCTTTCCAATTGTACAAGATGAGATCTGACCCGTACATCCGAGTGGTATTAGTCAGGAGGAACAAGCGCAAGGCCAGTGTCCAGAAGGGTATTCCCCAGCAAGAGGATATTGACAAAAGGTTAGACCAGTATCAAGAAGGATATCCCCGCAGAAATCAAAAGTTATAGACCTCAAGGCCAAGGCCAGCAGACAAATCAAGAAAGAACAATGCAGAGAGCGATGGACGTGATTTGGGGAAATCCATATGAGATGCGGAGGTCGGGGAAATACCAGTTCCTGAGCTATGCCACAAAAAAAGAGGGATATCCCCAGCAGAAAAAGTGTTCTCAGTGACACTGATGAACGAAGAAAGGGGTTTATCAGCAAAACATGCAGGATATTCAAAGTGGAATCAGCTGTCATGGAAAAGATACGGAGTCAGATAAGAGGATAAAGTAGGTCAATGGTTGAAAGATTTGTGAATAAAGGAATACTCGAGAAGGTCAGAAGGTATCGACCAAGTTTCAAGACGGTAAAGCAAGAAGAGTAGAACCATCTCAGCAGGAGTATCACAACCAACCACCACGTTTTAAACTGACCAAACTTTTCTTTGATGTGAAACAGGGATGGGAAATGTCATTGATGACAGAGAGGTATGCTGATGAAAGGAAGATTATCAAACTGGGGCAGAAAATTTTCTTTTCATTTTGAAAATTTTCTAGAAATCGGGTATCCACTTGGGGAAGAAAGAAGAAAAGACAAGTCTTAAGGGAAGTAGTCTTGGAACCAGTGTTATCCCTAGCAATGTTGAAAAAGTAAAATAACAGGTTTTAATGAAAGAAGGTGTATCCCTAGTGGACAGAACAGAAAGATGAAACTTGTGTTCAGAAAAAGCGAAGGCCAGTATCACCCCAGCAGTTTTCGAAAAAATAAAGCACCAGTTTTGAAGGAATGAAAATTCCCCAGCAGTGTTATCCCCAACAGCTTTCATAGGAATGAAACACAAGTTTTGAAGGAGGAAGATAACATAGTTTTGAAGAAAAAAAAAGAAAAAAAAAAAGAAAAGAAAAGAAAAGGAAAAGAAGATAACATTATCCTCAGCAGCGTTATCCCCAGCTGATAACATTTTTATCCCCAGCAGTGTTGAGAGAAAACACAAGTTTTGAAAGAAGTTGTTTTCAAAAATTCCCCAGCAGAGAAGAAAAAAGGAGACTCCCCCAGCAGTATTATCCTCAGCCGGTTAGTAAATAATTCTCCAACAGTATTATCCCCAGCAGTTTCGAGGGAAGACAACACGAGTGCAGTTCAGAGTTATTGGTTGAAGTCAGGAGCCCCCCTGAAGAGAGGAATGGTGATTTATTTTTAGAGTTATTGGTTGAAGTCAGGAGCCCGCCTGAAGAGAGGAATGGCAATTTATTTTCAAAGTTGTTGTTAAAGTCAGGAGCCCGCCTGAAGAGAGAAATGGCGTTTTATTTTCCAAGTTATTGTTGAAGTATAAATGAGTTATTGGTTGAAGTCAGGAGCCCGCCTGAAGAGAGGAATGACAATTTATTTTAAAGTTGTTGTTAAAGTCAGGAGCCCGCCTGAAGAGAGAAATGGCGTTTTATTTTCCAAGTTATTGTTGAAGTCAGGAGCCCGCCTGAAGAGAGAAATGGCGATTTATTTTCAGAGTTGTTGGTTGAAGTCAGGAGCCCGCCTGAAGAGAGGAATGGCGATTTATTTTCAGAGCTGTTATTGAAGTCAAGAGCCCGACTGAAGAGAGGAATGGCGTTTTATTTTCCAAGTTATTGTTGAAGTCAGGAGCCCTCCTGAAGAGAGGAATGGCATTTTTATTTTCAAAATTGTTGGCTGAAGTCAGGAGCCCGCCTGAAGAGAGGAATGGCGATTTATCTTCAGAGTTGTTTGTTGAAGTCAGGAGACCACCTGAAGAGAGGAATGTCGATTAATTTTCAGAGTTGTTGGTTGAAGTCAGGAGCCCGCTTGAAGAGAGGAATGACGTTTTATTTTCAAAGTTGTTGGTTGAAGTCAGGAGCTCGCCTGAAGAGGGGAATAGCGTTTTATTTTCCAAGTTATTGTTTAAGTCAGGAGCCCGCCTGAAGAGAGGAATGGCATTTTTATTTTCAAAATTGTTGGTTGAGATCAGGAGCCCTCCTGAAGAGTGGAATGGAGATTTATTTTCAAAGTTGTTGTTGAAGTCAGGAGCCCGCCTGAAGAGAGGAATGGCGATTTATTTTGAAAGTTGTTGTTGAAGTCAGGAGCCCGCCTGAAAAGATGAATGGCGTTTTATTTTCCAACTTATTGTTTAAGTCAGGAGCCTGCCTGAAGAGAGGAATGGAGTTTTTATTTTCAAAATTGTTGGTTGAGATCAGGAGCCCGCCTGAAGAGAGGAATGACGTGTTATTTTCAAAGTTATTATTGAGGTCAGGAGCCCGCCTGAAGAGAGGAATGGCGTTTTATTTTCCAAGTTATTGTTGAAGTCAGGAGCATGCCTGAAGAGAGAAATGGCATTTTTATTTTCAAAGTTGTTGGTTGAAGTCAGGAGCCCGCCTGAAGAGAGGAATGGCGATTTATTTTCAAAGTTGTTGGTTGAAGTCAGGAGCCCGCCTAAAGAGAGGAATGGCGATTTATTTTCAGAGTTGTTTGTTGAAGTCAGGAGCCCGCCTGAAGAGAGGAATGGCGATTTATTTTGAAGTTGTGGTTGAAGTCAGGTGCCCGCCTGAAGAACGGAATTGCGATTTATTTTTCAAGTTGTGGTTGAAGTGAGGAGCCCGCCTGAAGAGAGGAATGGCGATTTATTTTCAAAGTTGTTGTTGAAGTCAGGAGCCCACCTGAAGAGAGGAATGGCATTATTTTTTCCAAGTTATTGTTGAAGTCAGGAGCCCGCCTGAAGAAAGGAATGGCATTTTTATTTTCAAAGTTGTTGGTTGAAGTTAGGAGCCCGCTTGAAGAAAGGAATGGCGATTGATTTTCAAAGTTGTTGTTGAAGTCAGGAGCCCGCCAGAAGAGAGGAATGGCGTTTATTTTAAAAGTTGTTGGTTGAAGTCAGGAGTCCGCCTGAAGAGAGGAAAGGCGATTTATATTCAAAGTTATTGTTGAATTCAGGAGCCCGCCTGAAGAGAAGAATGGCGTTTTTATTTTCAAAATTGTTGGTTGATATCAGGAGCCCGCCTGAAGAGAAGAATGGCGATTTCTTTTTAAGTTGTTGTTGAAGTCAGGAACCTGCCTAAAGAGAGGAATGGCGATTTGTTTTCAGAGTTGTTGGTTGAAGTCAGGAGCCCACCTGAAGAGAGGAATGGCGATTTATTTTCAGAGTTGTTGGTTGAAGTCTGGAGCCCGCCTGAAGAGAGGAATGGCGTGTTATTTTCAAAGATTTCGTTTAGGTCAGGAGCCCGCCTGAAGAGAGGAATGGTGATTTTATTTTCAAAGTTGTTGGTTGAAGTCAGGAGCCCGCTGTCACGACCCAATTCCCAAACCCTGTCATGATGGCGCCTCTCGTGAAGACAAGGTCAGCCAACAGAACAACAATGCCTTATTTAACAATTAATAACTATAAATGAACAAATAATACGACTTATTAACATTAATAACTGATATTTATCACTCAGCACAACCCGACCGGGGTGTCACAAGTCACTAGCATCTAAGGAGTAGGAACACTACTATAGGGCCAATAATTATATATACAAGATAAAAACCGAAATTCAAAGTGCGGTGCCGCGAACGCTGGCGGTCACCTTGCTCAGCGACATTAGTATATCTTCAATCAGCTAATAACCCGCTATCGAGTAAACAATACCTGCAACTGCACGCGAGGTGCAGGGAGTAAAGTGAGTACTTCCAACTCAGTGGTAATAAGAGTAAATAATAACTGAGCGGTAAGAAATCACGTAAGAATACTCCATCATGCTATATATTACAGTACAACCTTTTGGACGAAAACAGTAAAACCGTGAAAATCCTTTAGAAATATCTAGCTCAGTTTAAAATCTCTTTTGAAAATGTTCTTTTTCCAACAGTAAGCATATGAAATACGATATCAGGTAGTGCAAGTCCGCACACAAGTCTGCCCCTCGGGCACAACACTCTATTTACAAATAACACCAGGGTATCTGGTACACAGTGGAAGAAATAGCATGGATGTCAATGATATGAGAGTGCTAAATGTCATGCGACGTAGTACAAACAAGAATCAATGCGTGAATGCAATGCAAGGCATATGACGGTACACTCTATTACCCGCTGCGGCGTGTAGCCCGCTCCACTTATTTAACGTCGACGGCGCTCACTGGGGGTGTGTACAGACTCCGGGAGGGGCCCCTTACGGCCCAAGCGTAATGTCAAGCCATCTCATGGCATCAATCAACTCCTGGCCAGTCATTGTTACCTGGCCAAGTGGATACCCGCGCTCACTGTGGGTGTGCAGACTCTGGAGGGTCTCCTATAACCCAAGCGCAATATACTGGTCAGTCAATGTTACCTGACCGGCTAGCCAATGTTATCTGACCAATTTATATCATACAGTGTCATTGTTACCACTATTTCAAGTCACATCATACAGTGTCATTCTTACCACTGTTTTAAGTCACATCATATAGTGTCATTGTTACCACTGTTTCAAGTCACTACTGCGGCGCTCAGCCCGATCCATGAACAGTCCAGAAAACATTATAAACCCCTTGGGCATTTATAAAACAGTAACCCTCAGTCCGAAATAGTATTTAAAGTATCATTTGAGTTTTCAAAACTTAGAAATATGGCTGAGATTGCAAAACAGTATTTAAAACCTTGGACTGAAGCCAAATGATATGCAAGATATGCTAAAATAGAAATCTCAATCCCCGAAGGATTCACATAGTTGGCACGAAGCCCAAACATAGCAATCAGTCCAAACTATGATGATAACAAGTAGTTTCAGTCAACTACACAGCAAAAATCAACAACCGGGGCGGACCAAGTCACGATCCCCAATGGTGCTCTACCCCACGCTCATATCTGGCGTGCAAGTCACCTAAATACAGCAATACGATGTGCAAATTTGGGGTTTCAAACCCTCAGGATATCATTTACAAGTATTACTCACCTCGAACCTGTCAAATCTCTAGCTCACGATGCCTTTGCCCCTCAATTCGGCCTCCACGCGCGTCGAATCTAACCAAAAATCAGAGCGAATGCATTACAATATTCTAAGTGAACAATACCCAATCGAAAACAATCGACAAATATCAAGAATCTCGAAACTAGCAAAACATGAGCCCCGGTCCCGCTTCTCAAAAAATTATGACATTCACATTACCGGACTCCTCGACTCGCCACGAGTCTACCCATATCAAATTCATCAAAATCGGAGTCCATTTGACCCCTCAAATTCCAAGTTTACACTTTCTTAGGTTTCAAGCCCTAACCTCCATTTTTACCCCTTAAATCCTTGTTTTTACACCATAATAACATTATTCGAGTCTATAAATTCATACCTGATGGAATCCCCTTCGAATCCTCTCTAAATCGCCCAAAATCGCCTCTCCCCGAAGTCTAAAATGTTTTTCTTAACTTCTGAAATTCGCGAACACTGTTT
>MU774606.1:3423-25729 GCA_026770625.1 Nicotiana glauca
GTACATTTGGGGAATGTAATACACCTAAGAAGTTAACCGTTTCTATCATGCATTTGATCGGTTGCTTGCGTTATCTCGGCTTTCCACTAATTTCCATTTGCAACTTCTCTTTTCTCTATTTTTTTCCTTTCTTTTTCTCTCTCTTTTTTTCTTTCCAATCCTGCCTTTCTTTGCTTCATTTCTCGTTGTTCTTTATTCTCTCATTTCTCTCTCTTGTTTTGCCATTGCTTTATTCCCACGGCTTATTATTTTTCTCTCGCTTTTTCTTTTATTTCTCCTCTCTTCTTTTTTTTTCATTTTTCTTTTATGATCGAATCTTATGGAGATTACCTACGTATCATGACCCCGCATGAATTAGACCAAACATAGTTCTGAGGGATAAGTGTAAAAATAAATAATAAAATATTTTGGGATTTTTAAATTTTTCCATAAGAATAAAACATTTTGATTACAACGACTCAACCTACCGAGTTTTAACCATAAAAACTAACAGACTCGAAAAGGGAAACTAACAGACTCCGACAGAAAGATGAAAACACAGACTCAAAACAGACTAACAGACTCTAATAGAAAGATTAAAATACAGACTCAAAAGCAGACCAACAAACTACAATGAAAATCATGAATACATCAATGCCTCAACTGCTCTTGGGGCCCGCGGGACATCATTCGGCCTTTCCACGGGCCTACGTGCCAACTCCCCTTGGAGATGATAGAGGTCCTCCATTACTGGCGGACGAAGGTCATTACAGTGGCGAAGAACATGGATCTAGTCATGTCCTCACACTTACTGCACTTCATTGTGATGTATTTGGTGATCCTTCTGACCCTTTCTCTTATGACGCCGTTTCTTGCAACAAATGGCCAATCTGCTAGGCCCTAGTTTTTAAAGTTTGTTCAGCTATATGATTCTGTTCTTGAAGTTGTTGCAGATCTCTTTCCAACTGTACCAACGCTGCATAACAGTGTTCTCTTTCTGCCTTAAAGTATTTTGCCTGCTTGATCATTTTGTTCTTAAGGATGGTGACCCTTTTCTTCCACCCTACAACCTCATTGTCATATTTATCTTTTAACTAATCAACCAAGGGTGCTCGTTCCTCAACATTCTTAGCCAATTTTGTTCAAGCCTTTGCTAGTTCACCCTCTGCCTTGTTCAGATCAAAACCATACTCACTCACCTTCCACCTAAGGTTATTTATAAGTTTTCCATCTTTTGCACTTTTGGCGCGATTTTTGGCCGCTATTTTCATTTCCCGAATTTGGGCTCGAAGGGCGTCATTTTCTTGGGCTAGCTTTTTCTTCTCACCCTCATCCGCGGCGGCTTGCAAACCATTCTCAAATTAAAGATCCTTGACTTGATTTTCCAGATTTCTTATGGCAGCCCTATACTCATTCTCCCTCGCCAACCAAGCCCACTGTTCTTGCGACGCCTCAATAAATTCCTGGATGTGAGGCTTTTTGGTTGGTCTTTTAGGTTCAGCCCTTGTGGTGTTCTTCTTTCTATACCAGGCAAGATAGGCAGGTGGGACCTCGCCTCTAGATAGGTCACGCACTCGAGTATTTGCAGTCAAATACTGGCACTCATTCCAAATACAACGAACTATTTCTTTATGAAATTGGCCGTCGGAGCTGACTTCAACCGCATAAACACTAAGATGTTTATCTGGGTGCGTCACCTGGCATCATCCCAACGGTCTCATCACCCGGTATGGGGTGTAACACTGAATTCCTCGAAGACCTATTAGGAGGAGGTAAGGGCCGGTGGCAGGCATAGATACAATTTCTTCAACGGGAAGCCAACCCAGTGTCCACTCTATTTGCCCCGCAGTGATGGAGCGAAGGCGGGATACCCAATCTCCAAACCCTTTTGCATCTTGAACCCTGAAATCCTTATGTCGAACTCTTCAATGCAGTTTTTCCCTGTGGACCCATAAGTCATATACTGAAGGTGGTGACATAGATGCTCGATCATCCACATCTGTAATAGCAAATTGCATCCCTCGAAGAAGTCTACCCCAACTTTACAAGCTGTGAGAGCTCGGTATATCTCAGACACTATCATAGGGGCGAGGGTTCTCTTGGAGGTAATCAAGACTTTGACGACTCCAACCACCCGCAGATCGATATTCCCATCTTTTTGAGAAATACACAAGGCCTAAGAAAGCTACCATGAAAGAGAAACGCCTATGCTCATCCCATTTGGCTCGGTTCCCTTTGCTACAAACCCCAATCTCTGGGTTGTTAAAACCTTCTACATGCTCGTACCTCTGGTATATGAAGCATAAAGTGGAAAACCCGACCGTCAAAGCAGTGTACTGGACCCCCTTTCTTATTTTTAGCAGATTCAAAAACTTGTGAGAGGTAACAGTTCTTGGAGAAACTAGATACTTATGCCTTAGACCTTTGGTACTTCCCATATAACCCACTATCTCTTCCAACATGGGTGTGAGTTCAAAATTTGAGAAACACAAGACGTTGTGGGTTGTGTCCCAAAATGTTACCAGTGCCTTTATTATGTCTCCTCTAGGCAGGATCTTCATCAATCTGATGAGCCCTCCCAAATAAAGGTTGACCACATATTGTCCTTCTTCACCCAAATCTTCCCACCACATGTGTAGTTCCTACGTAATCTTAGACATGACCTTCATCGATAAATTTTGACTCGTGCTCATTTTACACATTTAGTTTAGGGTGAATGGTTTACACATAAGAAGTCAGGGATACTTTGCGAATACAACCCTTTAACACTTCGAAATGGAAGTTTTTATGGCTGTTCTCTCTAAATGGACAAAATTTGACAAAACACAGCCAACGACTATTCTTGCAAAAATAGCCCTCCGCCATCCCGTTGGGATGTTCGACTATTTTAGACAAGAATGGCATGACCGAATTTATTTACAACAAAATGACGACGCCTCACATATTTTCCCAAAATTTTCTAAAAGCGGGGCTAGACCCGATGAGGGTTGCCTATGTATCCTATATTCGGTGAGAATCAAACCTGCGTAGTTCATCCAATTTTGACATGCAAAGAAAAACAAAAATTATTTAAGACTAATTCTTCTCTTTTCAAGAAATCTTTTTTCTTCTCTTTTTTTCAAAAATTTGACAGAGCTCTCGGACATTTTGGGCATAATTTTTTTGGGAAATGGGTGAAATCCTCTCTCATACCTCAACTCGGTTTTTTCTTTTTGGTTTTCCTCACTCAATCTAGAAGTTGGTCAACATGAAATCTAAAACAAATTAAATGCACATGTAGCACATAAAATACATCAGGTTGGTCTTTTATTTTCGGGTACACCTTTCCTAGACGGACCCAACCCATGTGTTGAGTTCCCAAAGTCAAATGCATATGACGCAAATAAGCATTCCTACTAGGGATCCGGCATGGGGATGGGTTATTCTAAGTTTAAAACCTGGTGTATTGTTCTAGACCTGGCTTACCCGAGCGAACAACTCGAGCTCGGGGGGAGGGGCAGTGTACCGGTAATCAAAAGATCATCCAGCTTTGTAAATTGTCCGAACCTCATTCTATTTGGGATATGACACTAACAAAAGAAGTCATACTAGCGTGCACTCCTTGGGAGAGAGAAGAGAGGGGTTTCGTAGATGTTTATATATAGTTTAGATAATATCAAAGTGGTAAAACCAACATTTAGCATATTAAGCCCAAACATGTACTAAAATCAGACAATAAATAAGGCCAAATATAACAATTATTCTAAGATCAAATTCTTGAACCATGAACTAGAAGTTCTGGGTTCTTGTCCACAGCAGAGTCGCCAGATCTGTCATACCTCCTTTTTCCTACATCCCCGGAAGGGGTATAAGGGAGTTGTTTCCAATTTAAAGTGAAAATCGTAACGGGATTTATTTATTTAAAGATTTAAATTCGCCACTTGGGATAGTTTTATGGTGTCCCAAGTCACCGGTTCAAATCCCGAATCGAGAAAAAATTGACTATGTATTACAGTCCGCGAACACAGAAATTCGGGTAAGGAATTCTATTAACTCGGGAGAAGTTGTTAGGCATTCCTGAGTTTTGTGGTTCTGGCATGGTCGCTCAACTATTATAATTTGTCTATTATCTGATTTTTATACTTGTTTTAGCCTATGGTGCAATTTTAAACTTTTTAGCCGCTTTAAATTATTTTTAAGGAAAATTTGCAACGTCATTTAAAATACATCTTGAACCACGTCACATAAATGCACTCACAGCTCTCGACATATTTTATCTAACAATATTGAGATTGATATTTGGGTAAATACACACCCGAGTTTAGAAAGGTAAATTATTAAAATAACGCGCCTAAAGCAACTACACATTTGCAAATTTGCGAGGGCCATGAAAAATTCGCTAAATGACAAACCTCGATTTCTAAGGATAAAAATACTAAACAAGCGAGGGCCATGCGTTTTAAGATTTTATTTGGCACGGTGCACCTCAATTCCAATTTTAAAGGGAATTAACTAAATTAATCTACATGAAGAATTTCTAATCACTCATGCGAAAGTTTCAAACTCAATGTCAATAATTCGTATGCTAACAGTTTCGTGACATCAAATTAAACTTATTAAAAGAGCCCAGGTAGGTTATGGACCCATCGTCCAACTAACCATTTTTGTCAACCAGCAGGAAAACATAAATAGGCTCAAACGTGAAGCCCAAAAACTAAAATGTACCAAGCAGAGGAAGCTTGGCACAACTGGGCCAATGCCATAGCCCAATTCAATGCTTTAAACACTAGTCGTTGAAGGAAAACCACATTGTAATGAAAATTCAGAATTTGGACAACCAACTATTAATAATTCGTGCAGACTATTTCATCATTTTAAACCATCCATTTGAATTCCCAGCAAAAGAAAGCGATTTCAAAGTTTCAGATAGGTTTCATTCACCTGTTGAGTTCTGATTTCATGCTAACATACTTAAACAAGCCATATGATTCAGGCTTACTATAGAAAAACCAAATGTAAAGAAGTGATCTAAATTTGAGAATTCCATGAGTCAAGATCAGGTTCCATTTAAGATTTAATTAAACTCCAAGATGCTCATGTGTGAGAAAGGCAGGATTGCATGAGAAAAACTGAAACCGTTAGACTATACCTCAAATTACTCGCAAGCAAATTTAAAGAGAAGATTAAGGGGGGATAAAATAAAACCAAAACTGCTAAACCTACAACATGAGTGAACCAAACTAATAAGCATCCTACCCATAGCTATAAAATATTTTAGAAGACCAGCTAGCCTCGTGAGTAAGCTCAATATCCACCATCCTCAATTACACATGTTATGCTAGAATGAAAATTCTTGAATCAACCATATTGATATATAATCTCAACTCCAAACCTTAGAACAAGCAGGTAATATGAATGACTACACTTAAGAAGTTAGACTAGAATAGACACCGAACCAAAAATACAGTAAGATCACATAGCTAATAAGTAACAAGGATTTAGCATTTGTCAACCTCTTCAACTTGAATTAAATAACTCAACACCACAACTTAGCCAAAAAATTCATTTCCATTCATGGTGTGAAGAGAGTACCTGGATACAGTAGTCAAAATAGAAGGAAAAGAAGTGATTAAGGATCAGAACTTCACTCCACAACAGCAATATTGCAGGAAACAATGGAACAGTTTACAACAAACTTTATATTTTTAACTCAGATCCACAATTTGGAAACCTAGATTCGAGTTACTCTATTGAACAAATTCTGATTTATCACAATAATTTAGAATTCCAAAAATACCAAGCAAACTCCAAACAATTTTTAGCCTCTTTTCACTTGAGAGAGTACCCCAGCCATTTCTAATTTTTCAGAATTTTATCTCTTGATTTTCTTCCTTGAATCCAGTAAAGGTACATTTATAGGCAAGGCATTAGGGCAGCTTCAAGAAGTCAGATTTTGCAATTAGACTCTTTTTACATTTTCATTTTTGTTTAGAAAACCTTAGTCTAAAAATCAGATTAGTCCCCACATCAGCTTCCTGGAAGCTTTCTCAATCAGTTTTCAAAGATTTCCTAAACCAGAATTCCTAAATTACCCCTTTAGGACCCTGTTATTACCCCTTGAGGCTAGGCAGAACCCGGGTCAAAATGACCCAATTTAATGGGTCTGAAAATCCAAATTAAATCCCCACCTGAGCTTTTGATTCTTCAGAACCCAATTAAAATCAATTAGGGATACACCATTCTAAGGACTGACCTAACCCAAATGAAAACCCCAAAACCTCAAACCAAAGCCCAAAAACCCAAACGAAAGGAAAAAGAATTAATTAATTTTAAACGACAACAAAATAAATTATTCTGATTATCAAACAACTCATGCATGGACAACATTGACAACGAGCACACAATGAAGAAAAAGAGACAGACACAGAAAAGAGATGAAGAAGGACGACTTAAGAAGAAAAATACAAGAAAAGAAACAACAAAAAAACACGTAAAAACACCTTACCGGGCTGGCCACACCTTGAAGTCCTTCTTCGAACTTTTGATTTTAACCGAAAGGGGTCCTAATCATGTGTTCTCAGATGAAAATACAAGACCAAGGTCCATTTCGGCCTCAATCATTACCAAATCTGCCGATTTTAGGCTTTGAAATTTTAGGTATCATATTTCAAATTAAGATTAGACAAGTTCGGGGTTGATTCAAGGGTAAAGGGCTAGAGATTTGGGATGGGGAGACGAAGAGGGTTCTAGGGTATGAATTTTGGGTGGATTGGGGGTGGCGCCGCCGGCGGATGGTGGTGGGAAAAGGGGCCGGCTCTAGGGTTCATGGTGAGTCTCTGAGAGATATGAGGTGAGAGACGATGAGGGGGGCTAGATTCTGACAGTATGATATTAAACCAAACCCACTTCCAGACCATTCGATCAAAGAAGATCAACGGTCTTGATCACCTGCTATTAAAACAGGGTCGTTTGGCTTACTGGTGGGGAAGACCAGGTATTGGGGCGGGTTTGGGCCGGTTCTGAATGGGTATGAGGGGATTTCAATTGGGCTGGGGGAAAATTAAATTATGTCTAGCCCAAACATATTTCTTCTTCTTTCTTTTCTTTTACTTCTTTTTTTCAAATTAATTCTTTTTATTTTCAAACTCTTTTTTAATTTCTTTTCAAATAAAAACTAAAACAAAAACTAGACTAATTCCTAAATCAAATTAACCCAACCACACTGAATTAATTAACTCTAACAAATAATTGTGATAATTAATTAATACCAAATTAAAGGAAAAACTACCAAAGATTAGAAACTAAAATTAAAAAGTGCAAAAATAAACTATGTTTTTGTGATTTTTCATTTTTATAAACAACTAATTTGCTAATTAGTCTAAAAAATATAAATTTAAGTCCTAAATGCAAATGCAACATATTTTTGTATTTTTCATGAATTAAATAAAATAAACATGTACAGACAAATGCAAACAATAACAAAATTCTACGAAAATCCACTAAATTGAAAACAAATGGAAAAAAATTATATTGTTTTGAATTTGTGGGAGTAATTCATATAAGGCAAAAATCACATGCTCACAGACGCAAAAGAAGCGTCCAAGCTGCTAGAGGAAATTCATGTTGGGACCTGCGGTCCATATATATATATATATATGGTTTTGTTTTAGCAAAGAAGATACTCCGGGCTGGTTACTTTTGGATGTCTATGGATACAAACTGCATCCAGNAGCAAAGAAGATACTCTGGGCTGGTTACTTTTGGATGAATATGGATACAAACTGCATCCAGTACATCCGGAAATGCCATCGGTGTCATATTCATGCCAACATGATCAAAGTGCCGCCAAATGAGCTTAATGCAACAAGCTCACCTTGGCCATTCGGTACCTGGGGAATGGATATTATTTGGTCCAATTGAGCCCACCGCTTCTAACGAACAAAAGTTTATCCTCATAGCCATCGATTATTTCACCAAGTAGGTCGAAGTAGCATCTTACAGAGCAATAACTAAGAAAGTCGTGGCAGACTTCGTTCGCGACCGTATTGTTTGTTGATTCGGTATCCCAGAGTTGATCATCACTGATAATGACTCCAATCTCAATAGTGACCTAATGAAAGTTATATGTGAAACCTTCAGAATTAGCCATAAGAGTTCCACAACATTCAGGCCTCAAATGAATGGAGTTGTGGAAGCCTCCAACAAGAATATCAAGATTGAGGAAAATGATAGAAAAACTCAAACAGTGGCACGAGAAGTTATCGTTTGCTCTATTGGGGTATCGCACCACAGTCTGAACATCGACCGGGGCAACCCCCTATATGCTGGTTTATGGTACAGAAGCCTTCATTACCGCCGAAGCAGAAATTCCTTCCTTAAGGATCATACAGGAAGATGAGCTCGACGACGCAGAATGGGTGAAAAGTCATTATGAGCAACTAGCTCTTATAAACGGAAAGAGGATGAACACAGTTTGCTATGGTGAACTCTATCAGAACAGAATGTCCAGAGCCTTTAACAAAATGGTCAAGCCAAGACAGTTCACACCGAGACAGCCGGTGTTAAAGAAATTTTTTCCGAATCAAGATGAATCCAAAGGGAAGTTCTCTCCCATCCGGCAAGGTCCGTACATGGTTCACCGGGTTCTGACAAGAGGAGCCCTCATACTCGCAGAAATGGACGGAGAAGTTTGGTTTGCCATTAATTTAGATGCCGTCAAACGCTTCTATGTGTAATCTTTATGTTTTCCCTGCAATATGTAATTGAACTACGCCTCACCCGATTCCCATTTAAGAGGGGATACGTAGGTAGCCCTATGGGTTTGATCACAATTAAATAATATTTTTATTTTCCCCATAATTGGAAATAGAGGCAGAATGTTTGAGGAGGACCCTCAAAATTCCGAAGCAATTTCAGCCAAATCGTCGCAAGCAACAGCCAGAAACATTAACCCATTAAACTGGGGTAGAATTTTGAGGAGGACCCTCAAAATTCTGTAACAAGAGATGTTGCAATGTCCCAAACCACGTCATAGTCTTCAGTTCATCTAAAATCCATTTTTTAACTTTACACCTATGTCATACTTTACGAAATCATGCACGTTTGTTACGAAAATTTCCTTGTTTAGCGACGCTACCCAGTGATACGTATAGTATCACCAGATTGAAGCCACAGGTCAAATAGAGCCAGCAGGGATACAAACTAACCTTTCCCCTTTTTTAAAACTCATAATTTTTCTTTGGATGCAGGAGCTCGGACTGCAAAATCATCAAACCTATTATACACTCACGAGATACACATTATTCAGGAATACGACTCTTAAGACCATTGCACTTACCCACAGTTTCTATCCATACACACCAGTGACATTTCATATGTCACAATGTCTGACAGCATCACAATATCGCAATCTGCTATCAGCTAAGAAAGCTCCATTACCATTTGCCATTTTATTTTTTGCATAAGGCTAGCATTCTTCCTTCTAAGACTAAACTTTGTCTCCATATGCATTTTTGCATTGCATAAGGCTACCATTCTGCCTTTTGAGACTAAACATTGTCTCCATCTGCATTTCTGCATTGCATAAGGCTACCATTTTGCCTTCCGAGACTAAATGTTATCCCCATCTGCATTTTTGCATTGCATAAGGGTACCATTCTACCTTCCGAGTCTAAACGATGTCTCTATCCACATTGCACGGCTAAAAGTTTGCCTTATACTGCATCTGCATGGCTGAAAGATCACCACATTGCACGGCTGAAAGATCGCCTCATACTGCATCTGGATGGCTAAAATATCACCTTATTACATTTACATGGCAGAAAGATCGCCTCATACTGCATCTACATGTCTGAAAGATCGCCACATTGAATGGCAAAAAGATTGCCTCATTCTGCATCTACATGGCTGAAAGATCGCCTCATACTGCCTCTGCATGGTTGAAAGATCGCCACATTGCACGGCTGAAAGATCACCTTATACTGCATCTGCATGGCTGAAAGATTGCCTCATACTGTATCTGCATGGCTGAAAGATCGCCTCATGCTGAATTTCATGGGCTGAAAGATTGCCTCATACTGCATCCTTCATGGGCTAAAATATCTCCAATTTATCCAAAGGCGTCATCATTCGGAGGCACCATCCTCACAGCCCGAGAACAACATGTAATGGCCTAAGGATCCCTTTCAATTTCTTGCATATCATTATTCAAAGACATCATTTCCATAGACCGAGAGCATCATTTCATAGCCTGTGAATAATTTATTGCACGCTTCATGACCCAAGACATCATGGTTTAAGGAAGTCATCCTAACCGTCCGTAGACAACATTCATGGTCCGACGGGAATTTGCATCATATCTAAATTTACGCACAATATATGCTTGTATTACTTATTTGCAGGTAAACCAGTAGGAAACAGCTGTCCCAACAGGAGCATTTCTGCTCCAGTGCCCGTAGCCGCATCAAACTTGACTACTTCCATAAGCCTTTCACTCACCCTGACCGAAACATTGCGTTCGTTCTTGGAAAGTACATGTTGGCATACACCGTCGACGGATCCCGAACTACATGTGGCCAGATTCATGTAAGACCAGGGATATGTAGGCAGCTCAAAAGCCCGGGCACGACCTATCTTCTTCAAACCATTTTGTTTGGTCAAAATTTGGCCATCATATCTTTATCCGACAACTCTTTCATCATTCATGGGTAAAGAGGGGCAGCTGTTGATACCCAATTTTTTCCCTATGTATATTTTTTATGCAAACTTTCAAAAATAGCATATATATGCATATATAAGCATATCCAACTATTCCCCTATTTTTCCTTAATTTAAAAGATTTTTGAATTAACTTATCCCCCTATTTTATCCATAACAATTCCATAATTATTTCCAAAATTATTAGTTGTGATTATTTATTTATTGGATCTTTATTTTTATTCTAAAACATAGTTAAGGGATTTTTTGCATATTTTTTACAAAATTATTTAGTATTTTAAGGCTAAAATTATGTAATTACAATATTAGCCCTTTTTTTTATATATTTAACTGTGTTTATATTCACAAAATTAGGTCTGGTATTTTTAAATAATTAATATAAATCATTTTAGTACCATTAATTTATTTCCAGAAACTATTTTATTATTTTTTACAAATCAACTAGGAAAAATTGGCGATTTAAATGTTAGCCCCATTTTATTTCGATTGTAGCCTAAATTGGACCCCAATTTTAATTCCAATTACCCTGGACCAATTCTTATTAGACCCCAACCCCATTCTATTTAATCCAGCCCAAACCCATCGTCATGACCCGTCTATTTACCCGATCAATCCAAGTCATTGATCCTTCTTGATCAACAGCCAGAAATCCCCCTTACCTAAATTAATCCTAAACGACCCCCTAAACTCTACTATTTCCCACCATACACCACCTTTGAATTCCTATCCTTTCTCAACCCCTCTCTATAACAACCCCAAATCCTAGCCGTCGACGCCTTAATCTACCCTAATCCATGGCTCCCTGGGATCATCTAAGACCTATATCAGCCTTTCGTGGATTCTATGTGTTCTTATGACCATAATCTGAAGGGGTTTGGCCCAGTCCTTGTTGGACGACCTTTCTTCGGTCATCTTTGATTTTTCTCCGACCAGCCATGGCCATTCGAGTTAGAATTTTGACTCTCTTGTTTAGATCGATGGCTTTCAAGGCCTTTCTCGTCACTTGTGGTTCTTCTGAAACCCTAATATGTAAGAGCTTTTCGACTTCTTTCAGGTTCACTTTAGATCCATGCTTGCTATGAGTTTTTAAATACCTTCTCGAGATCTCTATAATTTGCTTTAAAAAGAGGACTCTTCATCTTTTTTTCGATTAAGGTTTTCCTTCAAGTTCTTCTTTTAAAAATCTTTTCGGAGTTTAGCATGAAGAAAAACCTAATTTCTTTTAGGGTTTCAGAAACTATTTGTTAGTGTTTGTTTGATTTACTTGTCTATCATCTCTAGACTTGATTGGTGTTGAAAACCATAATTTCTTTGGGTTCATTAGAGTCTCTGAGTCTATTTGCTAGATATTGTCTGATCTATTTGTTTATCATCTTTAAACTCGATTGATACTAAAAACCCTAATCTCGTTTGGGTTCATTCGAGTTTTTGAAGCTGTTTGCTAAGTGTTTGGGTAATCTATTTTTTCATCATCATTAAACTCGATCGATGTTAAAAAACCCTAATTTCTTTTGGGTCTATTCGAGTTTCTAAACTGCTTGTTCAACTTATTTGTTTATCATATTTTAAGCTTGAATATTTTTTAAGAAAACCTATGTCTTTGAGTTGAAACTACTTGTTTGAATTCATGACTTGATTTGAAGTTCCTTGTTTCACCATCTCTTTCCCGTATATGATTCCTCTGATTTTATGTTCTTACTATCTTTGAAACTCGACTATGTTGTGAGACCCTTTGCATGCTCCTGACACTCTATTTTTCTTACTACTAATTCAATGAGACCTGACCTACTTGAATATCATGCTTTGAATATTTGCTATATACTAACATTGTACTACTACTGCATGTTGTTTCTTTTGCCAATAGCTTGGCCTCACATATCTTTTGTTTGTGCATTCTATTTATCTGCTGAGGTTCCTTCTTTGACTGATGCTCAATTTTGGGACTGATTTCAAAACTTCCCTTTTTGTGAACTCTAATATTACTTACATGTTAAAGTGATTGATCCATTTCCTTACTTATTGCCTTGCTGAATCTTTTTCCCAAAAAAACAAGTGTATCTCTGTACTTGGACTCGATTGTGTAATTAATGTTTTACTACTTTTTTTATGGTAATAATCAGTCTGCCTACAAACTAATCTTTCTTTCCTTCTTTTGAACCTGTTAGCCCCGCTAAACAATCAATTCCTCAATTAAAGGGGAATCACTTAGTTGATTGATTCGAATTGTTGATTACTTCCATATTTGCGTTAAACTTTATTTATTGACTTATTTCTCACATGTTTTCAAAACAATAAATACTACCTCCTCTTCTTGCAAACACATGAACACAAGAAATAAAATACTTGAGTTCAGACATACACTCCACTAAAATCTCTCTCTGTTTCCTCTGTTGCTACTTGTATTGCTGCCTTACCTAGTCGGCTGAAAGCCAAGGCTGGGCTGTGGGAAGATGAATTACTTTTCTCTACATTTGCATCTTTATTGGGATGTTATAACTAATTTTCAGCATTAACAACAACATGTTCCTTTACTATTTTCTGCACCTTTGTTTGTTTCTTGTTTGTATTTAATAAAGTTCCATTGTTAAGCATGATGCAATTTGCCTTTTATATTCTTAATTAATGTTTTCTTATGAATCCTAAACCCCCATCCCCAATGTGTTTAATATCTTTGAATTGTTTGGGGCATGACAGAATTGGACATTGCTGTGCATGACCCAAACCTAATCCCCTTGGGATCACAACCTCCATGGGTTGTGTGTTATGATTGGTTTATAGGCATGCTAACACCTTCTATTGTTGTGCATGCTTAAATCTGATCCCTGCCTAAGGGTATATGCTCATTGCAATATATTCCCAAACCCCTGACCCCTTTGTATGAAACTATGAACTCTCTGCTTTACTACTACTATTTTCCAACTACTTTTACCCCTTTTTCTATTCTCAAACCAGTTTTTAAATAAATCCATATTCCTGCACTTCTAATATATTCCCAGACTTAGGTTCTGCCCCTCTTGTGTAAGCCTTGCCTTGGGACCCATGAGCTCCATCTGAACTGGGACACATAAGGGTTGGCCCTTCCACACTGCACTCATCTCTATCTGGTTTTATGAGTCTGGGTGTAAGCACTGCCTGGGGTTCTTTGAGACCCTTGGAGAACTCTGACACAACCAGGTCTGAGAAAGGATTTGAACAAATGACATTTGAGGCGTTTTGTTCCACAACTCCGAGAGGAAGTCAGAATCAGGCCTCCTGTGGTCGTGCTTTCCTATTTTTTCATATATTTTTTATGTAATTTATTATTTTTGGTTTGTAATAATTTATAATAAACATTTGGGGCTGGCTAGCGGAAAAGGGATGGGCAATTATGTATGCTCAAGGGTAGAAAACATGCCTATAGGATTTGTGTTCTAAATGGTTCAATTCTGCATTTTAGATAGCATGCCTATAGGACTGGTTTTAAATCCTGCGTATTCAATTATGCATTTAGACACCATGTCTATAGGATTCATTTCAAATTTCGCATGTTCAATTTCACACCTAGATAACCTGCCTATAGGACTTTATTTGAAACTCTGCACGCTTGTTACCACTTAGACATCATGCTCTACGATCTAAATGGCTATAAGCAGGTTCTAATGTTCATAATGTTAAAATCAATTTAAAACTAGATATCGTGTCTATAGGAATTAGAATCAGCAACACTAGATATCAGGTCTATAGAAGTTAAAACCAGTAATAATGGATATTATCATCTGCATAATCTGAAACTAGTCTAATTTAAAATCATTCTATTCCGAACCAGCTTTTAAGTAACTTAATATCCCTATTTAACATAGTTTAGCAAGCATGCCTATAGGATTTCAAACGGCTCGTTTTTAAGTTTGTTACTGCTTTGCCACATTGTGAATCAGTAGTAGATGCCATGCTCATAAGATTCTACCCCAAACACTTAGGCAAACCTTGGTAATAACAACAAATAAAGATGAACCCGCTTTTGTTAATTAATAATTGTGGCAACCAGTAGGAAGGCCTGATTCAGACTTCTTATTTGAGTTATGTAATAAATTGGTCTGCTTCAACAACTTAAACTCCCCTTTTTCCTTAATATTTTCAAAACTTGATTGTTGTTTGAGTCAAGTTATTTGGTTGCTTTGCTTGTAGAGATATACACGAGCCTTCATTTTTATGTGCTTCCCCTATTATTGTAATGTCCTATATATTTTGCATGCCGCCTTAGATTTTTTCACCTTTGAAACTCCAAGTCAGCCTAATATCCCTCCCTTCAAGTAATAGTAGTCCTAAGTGCCTCCGAGACTGATAGGAATGGGGAGGGTAATATGTTGGCCCAAGTTTAGATGAAGTTTTGAAGATTGACAAAATGAACTCAGTCGTGGACCAGGTCCATCATGTGAGACACATCGGTTATCTACCTATATGTGTGAGATGCACGTGAAGAAGATAAGTCTCAAGGATCAGCAACAATATCTTATGAACTGATCGAAAATGTTGCATAAAGGATAAGGAGATGAAGTCTCCTTATGTGAAGAGAACTAAATCCAAATCAAGAATATGGGTTGGAGTTTGTATTTTTTTTAGGACTCGAATTCGATGAAGGATCAACAATTGAGTCTTAATCAAACTCTGATTACTAACTCTTTAAATAACTATGATTGTTCTCTTTCATAGGTATTGCACATACGCAGAAGTTAAACTAAATTGAGAGCAGAAGAGCTAGGCAATTTTGCAAGCAATTTATGTGTGATTCAAGTGTCCATTCCTGAAGCTACATGAACTAGATAGAAGAACCAATTCTAATGTGTTTATACTTATTCTAGTTTAATTGTAGTAGGTGTTTCATATTGTACCTTTCAGCTTTTACAGAAGCAATTGTAACAGGTACTTTGAGTATTCAAGTCATAGGCTAACTTGAAAGTGGCGCAGCAGTTAGAGGCTGGTTGCCACACCGGATTAGAGTTTAATCCTTATGTTTACAAGAGTTTTGTAAAAGTTGTTTTGGCTCAGTGATTTTAGTGGAAGTTTGGGAAAATCCTACTGAGTAGTAGGTCGTGATTTTTTCACCTTTTGATCCAGGTGTTATCCACGTAAAAATCTCTTTGTTCTTTATTTTATGCACTCTTCATTCCGCAAACAATAATAGTAAGTACATCTACAAGAACCAGGTTCTTCTAGTGCTAAAATTAGGTACCACACAAATCACCCCCTCCCTCTTGTGTGGTATTGACGTGTAGAACATCAATTGGTATCAAAGTAGGTTATCCTTGAAGAGGGTAACACCTTAGAAGATCAACCATAAGTGCACCACCTAGGAACTAGGAAGGGCAATCTACTGCCAGGCCTCAACTTTTCAATGATCAATACTATTCTTGGTGGAAGAACAAAATGAGATCACATTACAGGTGAAGATTATGAACTCTGGGACATAGTCACTGATGGTCCCCTAACAACCACAAGGAAGAATGCTGAAGGAATTGATGTGCCAAAGACAAGGGTTGACTGTACTGCTGAAGACCTGAGGAAGTGGGAGAAAAATGCTAAAGCCAAGAAATGGCTTGTGTGTGGACTAGGACCAGATGAGTACAGTAGGATCCAAAGCTGTACAACTGCTAAGCAAATATTGGACACTCTGCAAGTGGCTCATGAAGGAACACCTCAAGTGAAAAGATCAAGAGGAATAATTCTATATTCTCAATATGAAAAATTTACTATGAAGGAAGGAGAAACTATCTAGGATATGTATACTAGATTCACTACTTTGACAATTGAACTTGAGTCTCTTGGAAGGATTATACTTGAAGAACACAAGGTTGAGAAAATTTTGACAAGGGTTCTGCCAGTCACATGGGAAAGCAAAATCACTGTTATTCGAGAATCCAAGAATATTGCTACCCGTAGACTGGATGAACTGATTGGAAATTTGACTACTTATGAAATGAGAAGTCAAACCATGAAGATGGATAACCCCAAGAAGGAGAGAAGCTTAGCTCTCATAATTGCTGAAGGTGCAGATCTGGAAGATGATGAAGTGGCTATGATCACTAGTGATTTCCAAAAGTACCTGATGAGAGGAAATGGTTCTTCTAGAGGTACAACCTACAACAAAACAAGAGCTTCGGAGAAACTGACCAATGAGGGTTGCTATAAGTGTGGTAAGACTGATCACATGATCAAGAATTGCCCTCAATGGGAAATTGAGTGGAAGAAAGAAAGAGTTGAAGGAAGGAACAGCAAGAAGGAACAAGTATGATTGGTTCACTCTTGTATCTTACTGCCAGTAGACCTGATATTGTTTTCAGTATAGGGCTTTGTGCTCGTTTTCAGGCAAATCCAAAAGAGTTTCACTTGACTACTGTCAAGAGGATATTGAGATATCTCAAAGGCACTAATGGTTTGTGTCTGTGGTACCTTAAAGGTAGTAATTTCAATCTAATGGGATATGCTGATGCTGATTATGCAGGTTTCCTAGTGGATAGAAAAAGCACATCAAGTATGGCACACTTCCTTGGTTCATGTCTAGTATTATGGGCTACCAAAAAGCAAAATTCAGTAGCCTTATCTACTGCTGAAGCTGAATATGTGGCTGCAGCTTCTTGTTGTGCTCAATTTCTATGGATCAAACAATAGTTGGTAGATTTTGGAATTAAACTGGGATGTATACCAATATTTTGTGATAACACTAGTGCTATAAAGATGACAAAGAACCCTATTCATCATAAAAGGACCAAGCACATAGATGTTAGACACCACTTCTTAAGAGATAACTATGAGAAAGGATTAATCTCAATAGAATTATATGCTACTGATAAATAGATAGCTGACATCTTTGAGAGGAACAGTTTGGAATTAGGGATGATTAAGATCACCTAAAAGAACCTGTTCAGAATGCAATGAAAAAATATTTTAAAAAAATCATTTTGGTTAGAATTTCTAACTTTATGTAAATATCTAGACTAATTCTTACTCATTCTCATACTCTTATCAGTATACTCCTGTGACATGTGTTTATATTAACTCACTGATCTCTTACAAAGTTTTTTCTATTTTGATATTTGAGGCATAATCAAGAGAAGTTCTACTTGAAGAACTTGGTTCATTAGTATATGCTCATGAGAAAGTTTAGGTATGTTTCTATACTTTGCACAATTAGAAAGATTAATTTTCCAATCATGCGCAGAAGTCCTATTTTCACCAAACTCCCAAAAATTAATCTATTGAGCATTGAACCAGTTTTGTTCTCCTAGAATTCTAAGGAAAAACAAGATTCTTTCATAAAAACTAGCGTCACCTATTAATCACTAAGAGATCGGAGTTTAAAGTGAATAGAATCCTGATTGCCTACTGCAAAAAGGCTTCTGTTACTGCATTTAATCACAATCTTCTTTAAATACACTACACATAATCCTTTTTAGTCCATAACCATCATTAATCTCTCCCAAGTTCTGATCATCCTCTTTCTCTCCAAAATTTCCAAAATTCCCAAAATTCTCCAGAAATCCTTCACCATGACAAACCCTTAAGATAACCCCGGAACTCCCCCACCAGTGTCTCCCTCAAACACATCCTCTTGTACACCGCCTAGGGACAACCCCAAACCTAGGTTTTGCCGGCAGAAAATGTTGGCAAGGAAAACTAAAGTTACTGGTTCTCTGAGAACAACCCTAAATGAAAAGTTGAGAGCTAGCTAGAAGAAAGAGAGCCCTGCTAAAGAATCTGACTCAAGTTCTAAGTTTGAAACAGTTATCTCTGCAAGTGAAGGAGAAGAACGTGAGTCTTCTGACATTGGCAAAAATCAAGAAACCCCTGGTGAGGTAAATACCTGTTTTGTGTTTTTTGATGTGGTATAAAAGGTGGATAATAGGTTTGTGTTTGTTGGTTATGTGAATGATGTAAAGGAGGCTGAGTCTAGTAGAAGGGGAAAGAAAAAGAAAGGCAAAATTCTTGCGATCTGTGGAGGGGTAGAGGAGAGTGGAAGCAAGTCAGGGGGAAGTTGCTACGGGGAGGCTGCTAAAGGTCTTGTTTATTTGAGTTAGCAACAAGATGAACCTAGTTTATCTGTTAAAGAAACCCTAGCTGACAAGCTGAAGAAGGTTGGGGCCAGCTGATCCAAAGAAGCGCAAGGCTTCTTCCCAAAATACTCCAACTGCTTCTAAGCCCACAAAGAAAAGCAAGGTGTTATCTCCTAAGTCTATTGTCCCTTCATTGCCAAAAGGAAGAGCTACTAGAAGCAGGGTCAAACAAAGTGAGGCAGAGTTGGAGAAAGCCTTAGAGGAAAGAAGGAAAAAGAAGAAGGAGAAGGGAAAAGCAAAAGTTGTGGAAAGTTCTGTGGCTGCAGAAGAGGAGGAGGAGATGAAATTGGTCCATCCAGAAAGAGGTACAACTATGGAGGTTCCCATTCCCACGCAAAAAAGATCCAAGACTTCTTCACAGAATTCTTTAGAACCTGTATCTGTTGAACCCTTCATAGCTAAAAGAACCAGGTTTGCTGTGAGGGGAAAAGAAAAGAAAATTATTAAAGAAGAAGAAGAATGGGGTAGAGAAGAAAAAGTGAGGGAGTCTGAGAAAGAACAAGACATATTTGCCATCTTGGCAGGAGAAAGATCTTGAATGGCAATTTGTTGAAAGACCTGGAGGAGCCACGTATGATAAGATTGGTGGATGCCCTAACTGCACAAGGATGGAAGGACATGGTCCTTCAATTGGATAGGAAACTGGCCAGGAAGGAGCTGATTGAGTTCATGGCCAATGCCACTATCAAGAATGCGGTTGTCACTAGCATGGTGAAAGGAGTAAAGGTGCAGTTTGATGCACTTAAACTGGTTGAGATTCTAGACATTCCCAGTGTGGGATATGATTATTATACCAGGCAAAGGTGGCCTTGTCTGGATTCTCTTCCTACTGCACTCCAAATCACTAGAAACTTTTGTGATTCTGCAACTGCTGAAGATGTGCCCGAAGCCAGGTTTGTTCAAAAGGTTGAGATAAGGGCTGAGCACAAGGTGCTATTTCAGTTTGTGAACAAATGCTTGCTGCCAAGGTAGGAGAGAAGGCACACTGCCAATTACATGGACTGGATCCTCATGGAGTGCCTTGTCAGAGGAATACAGATAAACTGGCCTGCTTTGGTTGTCAAACTATTGGATAGAATCATCAATGGCTTCAAAGCTCATGCCACACCATATGGGTTCCTATTGACTACTATTCTGGAAAGGCTAAATGTGCCTTTAAAAAAGTGGGAAATGGCATCAAGCAAGGAGCACTTTGGTTTCAAAACTCTTATAGATTGTGACTATCCAGTGAATGCCACCCCAGTTGAACCTAGTTCATATCTGAAGACTCCTGTGAACAGCAAGGTTAGGGCATTGGTTCAAGAATGTGGAACAAAAGACGTAGAAATTGCTAGGCTCCAGGCTCGTACTTCTGAATTGGAAAATGAGAGAAATAGCCTCAAAGTTGAGCTAGCAAAGGAAAAGGAAAAGAGTGAAGGATGCTTCAGACCATGCTCAACCTTCTTCAATCCTAACCCTTTAGTTCCTCCAAGCCTTAGGTTTTCCAGTTTCTATCTTTGAACCAGTCTAACCCCCCAGTGACCCAAATTTGGGACTTTTCTTTGTTTTTGTTGCTCATAGTTGGATGTTTTTTCTTTCTTTTTGTGGTCTGCTTTATAGAAACATTTCCTGATCAATGACAATGTGCTTTTTTTCACTTGTTCTATGAAGCTTCTGATCTTAATAGTTAAATTTTTGTCAAGTTGTTTATTGATTAACTAAATCATGTTTTCACTTGAAGTTGCCCCAGTGGCCATGAGTAATAATTAAAATTTGGGATTCACATTATATGCAACTTTTCGATGATGCCAAAAGGGGGAAGAGATATTGTGATTTACTTGTATTCTAAAATAAAGTGATATTTATAACCTGATTAAACCTGGTCCTTAATGATAAGTTGGGTTGTCTAAGTTAAAGTGTTGATAATTAAGTTGAGTTCCACAGGTTCTCTGATAAGTAAAAGCATAGAGTTTGTCATCATCAAAAAAGGGGAATTTGTTAGCCCAAGTTCAAATGAAGTTTTGAAGATTGACAAAGTGAACTCAAGCATGGACCAAGTCCATAATGTGAAACAAAATGGTTATCTACCTATACATGTGAGATACACGTGAAGAAGATAAGTCTCAAGGATCAGCAATAATATCTTTTGAACTGATCAAAATGGCTGCATAAAGGATAAGGAGATGAAGTCTCCTTATGTGAAGAGAACTAAATCCGGATCAAGAATAAGTGTTGGAGTTTGTATTGTTCTAGGACTCGAATTCAATGAAGGATCAGCAATTGAGTCTCAATCAAACTCTAATTACTAACTCTTTAAATAACTATGATTGTTCTCTTTTACAGGTATTGCACATACGCAGAAGTTAAACTAAATTGAGAGCAAAAGAGCTAGGCAATTTTGCAAGCAATTTATGTGTGATTCAAGTGTGCATTCCTGAAGCTACATGAACCAGATTGAAGAACCAATTCTATTGTGTTTATACTTATTCTAGTTCAATTGTAGTAGGTGTTTCATATTTTACCTTTCAACTTTTGTAGAAGCAATTGTAATAGGTACTTTGAGTATTCAAGTTATAGGCTAACTTGAAAGTGTCGCAGCAGTTAGATGCTGGTTGCCACACTGGGATTAGAGTTTAATCCTTAGGTTTACAAGAGTTTTGTAAATGCTATTTTGGCTCAGTAATTTTAGTGGAAGTTTAGGAAAATCCTACTGAGTAGTAGGTCGTGGTTTTTTCACATTTTGAGCCAGGTGTTTTTCACGTATAAATCTCTATGTTCTTTATTTTATGTACTCTTAATTCCGTAGGTACCACACAGGTTCTTCCAGTGCGAAAATTAGGTACCACACAAATTAACCCCCCCCCCTCTTGTGTGGTATTGACGTGTAGAACATCATAATAGCATACAACTATAGCCGAGACCAACCGCTCTTTAATACCTTAATGGGGTGGGAAGTTAGAAATGGTTATGATGAGCGGTGCGCTAATACCACGGGTAGCCCCTCTTTTGAGGAGTGATTATCGGGTATTGCATTGATGTGATCCATATTATAAATAAACCTAGGACCCCCTTCCCTCTCTTTCTTTTTCTTTAAAGTATTATGACTTCTTTTTTTAAAAATTTGCTTTTTAATTGCTCTATTTTACTTCCAAGCATTTATGTATTAAAATCCCCTCTTATTTGAGCCGTATCTACTTATATGTTAATTGCACTAAATTCACAAAGAATTGTCTGGCTGAGAACCATGCTAGTGGATCCCAAGGGGTGCCTAACACATTCCCCTTAGGATAATATCAATCCCTTACCCTATTTCAGGTTATCAAGAAAACTTAGAAATAAATCCTGTGGGTGTCTTAATGCACCATAAATCATTAGGTGACGTCTAATCAAAATGCAAAACCCAGTTTCTAAAAGGAATGATTTGTCTCATGCCCAAATTTCAAAAACCCGATCTATTGATCCAAAGAGGGAAAAATAGGGTGCAACGAGTTTCAACAATGATCTTAGTAAAATGGGTTCTCCATCACTATGATGAAACTTCGGTATTCAATTCTTATAGTGAGTGA
>MU774606.1:33470-43536 GCA_026770625.1 Nicotiana glauca
ATAACAATAAAGGGAAAGGCAACAGTAACAATGAGAATATAATAAATGATGATACAAAATGACGGCAGAATCACAATCCAAATCCTAAGATCAATCACATCAAGGGCCGCTAGTCAACAACTCATATCCTCCAATGATGTTCACATAAGGTCTTATTCAACTCTTACTACAATTTCACCAAGTCTCGGACGAATCATAACTCACGAAATCCCAGCATCTGAAATCTAATATCTGGCATCTTGTGCCCCATCAATCTCACGATCATGCTGACAACTAACTGGATAACTAGGGCCACTCTCACATATATAATGGATAACGAGGGAGTATCTCCACCCTTAGCAAAATTGGAAGGTGTTTACCTCTAATGGGGAGAGTCCAACAACGTGTATGCCTGTGCAAGTGTGTTTAACAAGAACTCAACCAAGTAGTAAGTATAAGAGATGGAACGGCAAGCACCCAAAATGTTTGCACACGGATAGAATCAACAAAAACATCAGCTCAGAAAAAAATGAGTTTAACACGGGATCTCCCAGGATATCGTCCTGTAGTCCCAAACATAAATATGCGTGCTAGGGATCTCTTGGTATCCCCAATATATGTACTAGGGATCTCTTGGTATGCCGAGGATCTCTTGGTATCCTCAATATATGTGCAGGGTATCTCTTGGTATCCTCAATATAAGTGTCGGGGATCTCTTGGTATCCTCAATATAAGTGCTGGGGATCTTTTGGTATCCTCAATATAAGTACTGGGGATCTCTTGGTATCCTGCATTATAGCCCAATCAACATAAATGTACATATGCACGGCATCACCCTTCGTGCTTTATCACTCTTCCTCACCCAAATAATAGAACAGCAACATCCCGGCAAGGGAGTCAACAACAGAAGACTATAACGTCGTGGCAAGGGAATCCACAATAGAAACAACAACATCCCGGAAAGGAAATCCACAATAGAAAAGATAACGTCCCGGCAAGGGAATCAACAATAGAAATAATAACGTCCTGGCAAGGGAACCAACAATATATAAGGAGGGTCACGAAAAACCAACAAACATGATAACCTCCACAAATAACAAGACATAATAAGTGCGTAATAGCTACACCAATAACCACAACAGTTGGACAATAATATATTTGCACGAAGTCGCATATGATCTTACAATAAAGGAGAATCCAAACAATAAGGAAGTTAACATGAATCAAATAATTTCAATTAAAGAAATGTTAACTAATCATAAGATATCTAACAACTTTCCAATTATGACCAATTAATTACATGAGATATAACGTTTATGGTTTCCAAATAAAGGCGAGTAGTTAGGACAGATAATATGAATATAGAAGGGTAATTGTCTTTAGTTAAACACGTAAAAGTCAATTAGGCAACGAGAATAATTCAAGAAGAGCAAATAAATTCCAAGTAAGACATGTAGAGGTGAAACTAATAACAGGGAACTCAATCGTAGAAATAACATCTTCATACTCGGTGATTACGAGGGTCTAAGAGCCTAAAAGGGACAATTTACCACAAATAAATCCGATCACACACTCGTCACCTCGCGTGCACGGAATACAATCAACAGAGAGGACTCAAATCCTAAGGGGAAGTCCCTCACACAAGGTTAGGCAAGATACTTACCTCAAACAAGCTAAAATCAACTAGCAACCATGTTCTTGCCACGAGTTCTCGACTGCAAATGGCACAAATCTATTCAGTTAAATCACACATTTTAATTAACATCTCAAGCAACTGATTCTATCATTTAATCCAAAGCTAAAGCGCGAAATTAGTTAAAATGACCAAAGCACCCTCAGGCCAACGGCTAGGAATCGAAATTTTTTTCACATTGTCAGATACCTCGTACTCTCACGAGTCTAACCATATAAGAATCTCCCAAATCGGAGGTCAAATACCCACTCAAAACAAAATAATTAAGTCTAAGAAGTTTCATCCAATTTTCCGCAATTTTGACCTTGAATTCGAATTCTAATGGTGGATTTAACTAGATATTGATAGAAAAAAAAAACTAAATGAGGTAAAGGAAACATTACACAGTGATCTTCTCTTCAAATACCACTAAAAATCGCCTTCTTCCGAGCTAAACTTTGATTTCTCTAACTTTGAAATGAACCCTCGGATTTTACTCTTTTCAGAACAGGTATTTCCGCTTCTGCGGACAAGGGACCGCTTCTGCAGTCCCGCCTATGCGGTCCACGAGCCGCTTCTGCGAATCCTCACTTCAAATTTCAAATTCCGCTTCTACGGTCTTACACTCGCGGAAGCGATTCTGCTTCAGTAGAATTTCCACCGCTTCTGCGGACCCAGCTGCCTTGCCCTCTTTTCGCTCCTGCGGTGACCAAGCCGCTTCTGCGGTTCCAAAGCCGCAGAAGCGGAAACACCATAAGGCCTGCTGCAAATTTTCTTCCAAACTCCAAAATTTGCCCGTTGAGCATCCGGAACACACCCGAGGCCCCTGGGACCTCAACTAATCACACACACAAGTCATATAACCTAACACGGACCCGCTCGAAGTTCCAAATCATATAACACAACATCGAAACGACGAATCAAACCAAAAATCAAGTTTAGGAACTTCTAAATCTTCAAATATCGAAACCCATGCCGAAACCTATCAATTCAACTCGGAATGACACCAAATTTTGCAGACAAGTCCAAAATAACATAACGGAGATATTCCAACTCTCGGAATCGCATTCCGACCCCAATATCTCAAAAGTCTATTGTGGGTCAAACTTCATCGTTTTCCCAACTTCAACTTTCGCCGAAATGCCTGAATTTACTCTACGGACCTCCAAATCTGAATCCGGACGCGCGCCTAAGTCAAATATCACCATACGAAGTTGTTTAGATCATCCACGACCCATTCCGAGGTCATTTACCCAAAAGTCCAATTCCGATCAACTTTTCACCATTCTAACTTCCAAAACCAGGTTTCTTCTCTAAACGTGACTCTAAACCATACGAAAGCCGAATTCCACCATGAACGCAAGTCGATACTCATATTTCGAAGCTATTCCAGACCTTATGCCGCTGAACGGAGCTTAATTTCTCAAAACGACCGGTCGGGTCGTTACATCCTCCCCCTTTTAAAACCAACATTCGTCCTCGAACGTGCTAAGATTTGCCTCGAAGTCCTCAAGTCACTGAGTGCGCACTTCCAACATACACTCGCGGGTGATCCCACATCACGCCAAATCACATAAGCACGACGACGCCATCTCAACTAAAATTTAACCTTACAGCAATATCACTAAGCCTTCAAGCCAGAATTCTCGCCTTCCATCCGTTTTCCCAAAAGACCCGATTCGAAGTACATATCCGGTATCAGTCTCAACCAGCCATTTCAATACAAACCAATACACACAGGGTACAACCACACAACATGACACACCACACACAGGCCAACAATAACATTTCTGATAGCAATACTTTCCTGAGATCAAATCCATACCAGCCATAAGCCTCGTCTTCACATGAACTCTTTTCAAACCTCCACAACACTAGAGATGATACAATAACCACGAAAACCACATAACGAAATACCCGAATAACCAAATCTCAATCAACACCAACAGTTACACACCTCATAACTAAAACTCAAGAAGCATAAAATGAAAATGAATGAATATGTTAAGGAAAAACACATAAGGGAGCTGACAAAAAAATCAAACTAGCACAAATTATTCAACAACGCAAATCTACCAGGACATTTAACAAGAAGGAATGAAAGCATATAAAGGGCTCACAAGGATCTTATACTGATATAACTCTCACCACAGTACACATCCTGATCTCTACATATCGAACCACCTGAAATCCCGAGGGTCCCGCCCTCAACACTGAATAACAAGTAGGGCACACATCAACCCATCTAGAGACTCTCACTAGATCAATACTGTCTACAATTTACAACGTAGACAAGCTCCCACACCAGTGGAGCATAGAATCGCAGCTCATAACCAAGAACGCTCAGAAATTATATCAAGCCTACCAAAACAGACAACAAGAAAGTACAACTAGCCTCGTAACTCTCGACAATGGCTAGAATCAGATGATAGCCACGACTATCACTCATAAAACCTCCCAACAGGATAATCACATAGACAGAGTGCAAATCATAAAGTGCTCCCATAAATGGAGCAACAAACAAGGAAATCTTCCCCGATAAGCAGAACTGTGATGAACCACAGATAGTGCCCGCTATAACAAACTAAAATCGTACCTAAATGACATTAGATGGTGCACCGGCCTCAAACCTACTATATGAAACACATCAACGCGTCGGACCTCCCCCTCTTAGGCGCCCTCTACCTGCCTGAATACCTCACTGTGACACATCGGTCTGAAGTTTGGGACAATCTCTCACCATGTGGCTAGTATATTCGCACTCAAAGCACCCTCTCTGCCGATGAGGCGGTGGGAACTGTGCGGTACGGGTACTCCGAGACCCTTGAACACCTGAATAACCATTCATAGTCTGAAGCACAAACTGAACTGGCTGACCCGCAAAACCTCTACCATAATGAACCCTACCTCCAAAATAAGGACCAATATATCTAACCGGTCTACAAGGTCTCCTCACCTGCTTAAACTCTCTCTCCCATGAACCTACCTGCCCTCTCTCTCTCTCTAGTGTACATACCCTCTATCCTCCGAGCAATGTTTATCACTTGCTGATATGGAATGTCCATCTCTAACTCATGAGCCATACTGGACCTGATGCTGGGAATAAGTCCCTCAATAAACCAGCAAACCCTCTCACGAACAGTAGAAACCAAGGCTGAGGCATGTCAAGCCAAACTGGTATATCGGACAGCATACTCTGAGACGGTCATAGCACCCTGATGCAAATACTCAAACTCGGTGCGCCATGCATCCCTGAGGCTATGAGGAAAAAATCTTGCAGAAACATATCTGAAAACTAGGTCCAAGTCAGTGAAGCTGCCTCGTCTGGGCTGTCTAACTCATAGGTGCGCTACCAGTAATAGGCGGCTCCTCGAAGCTGGAAAGTAGTGAAAGAAACCCCGCTCGAACCAGAGATACCCATTGTACGGAGAATGCAATAACACTCATCAAGGAATTCCAGGGCATCTTCCGATGCTAAAACACTGAACTCAGGAGGCTCATATCTCTTAAACCTCTCAAGTCTCATCTGCTCCTGCTTGGGAGTCGCTGCCATGCCCTCGGGCTGAACTGGTGCTGCAGGCAGCATCAGAATAATCTCACGGACCTGCTCATCATGCGCTTGCTGGTCAGGAGTGCGGGTGGCGGGAGTCTGTGCTCCTCCCCCGGCCTGGGGAGTAACTATAGTACGCGGAAGTAATCCTGTCTGAGCCAAAATGGTGTACATACTCACGAACTGCGCCAAAGTCTCCTGAAGGGCTAGAGTAGTAGTAGTTGTAGGCATGTCAGAGGCTTAGACTCCAACTGGATCTGCTGGTGGTACCTAGGTGGCCGTTTGCACAGGTGCTCTCGCTGCACCACACGTGCATCCTCTAACTCTAGCCCGGCCCCGACCTCCAAGGGCTGCGGCAAGGGGCGCGGGTGCCTGATCACCTCGGGCAGTACGTGTCCTCACCATTAGTGAGAGAGTGGAAGGCAGAGGTTTAGGATTGTAAATGCCAATTGCTCGCAACACAGGGAAATCAAATGAAGTGGAAATTTTCCTAACGGTTACATAGCCTCTCGCACGACAGGGAAATCAAATGAAGTGGAAATTTTCCATACCGATCCATGAGAATCTAATAAACCGGCTTGTGATCTGTAACTCTTATGAACCTAGAGCTCTGATACCAACTTCTCATGACCCCAGTTCACCCTCAATGAATATGTCGCGATGGCACTTAGTCCCTATGACTAGGTAAGCCTAATAATGCGGAAGATAAGCCAATTTGCGGAAGAAAGTAATTAAACTGAACTAGTGAAATAAATCAATATTTAAGGTGCTGCCTGGCACATACCGCAACAAGTCTCGAAGCTAACAAATATTCTCAAAACCCGAAATCTCACAAATCACAAGATAAGGGATACATAAGAGGCTCTGACTCAAGAAAGTCTATACAAAGGAGAAATACTAACAGAACTATACTTATTACAGAAAGCTGGAAAGGGACTCCTCGGTCTGCGGACGTAGCAGATATACCTCGAAGTCTCTACCGATACGCCTCCTTCCAAGGCTGACATAACTGAATGGGAGTACGTGTACCTGCACAACAAAAGTGTGCAGAAGAGTAGCATGAGCACACCACAGCGGTGCCCAATAAGTACCAAGACTAACCTCGGTAGGGTAGTGACGAGGAACAATCGAGGCACTACCGGTGAAATAAATAGCATAATCATGGTAGATAAGGAAACGATATATAAATATGTAAAGTCTGCATGGATAGTAAAAAATGCTACAGATAACAATAAAGAGAAAGGCAACAGTAACAACGAGAATATAATAAATGATGATACAAAATGACGGCAGAATCACAATCCAAATCCTAAGATCAAGACACATCAAGGCTCGCTATTCAACAACTCGTATCCTCCAATGATGTTCACATAAGGTCTTATTCAACTCTTACTACAATTTCACCAAGTTTCAGATGAATCATAACTCACGAAATCCCAGCACCTGAAATCTAATACCTGGCATCCTGTGTCCCATCAATCTCACGATTATGCGGACAATTAACTGGATAACTAGGGCCACTCTCATATATATAATGGATAACGAGGGCGTATCTCCACCCTTAGCAAAATTGGAAGGTGTTCACCTCTAATGGGGAGAGTCCAACTACGTGTATGCATGTGCAAGTGTGTTTAACAAGAACTCCACCAAATAGTAAGTATAAGAGATGGAACGGCAAGCACCCAAAATGTTTGCACACAGATAGAATTAACAAAAACATCAGATCAGAACAAAATGAGTTTAATAGGGGATCTCCAAGGATATCGTCCTGTAGTCCCAAATATAAATATGTGTACTAGGGATCTCTTGGTATCCCGAGGATCTCTTGGTATCCTCAATATAAGTGCCGGGTATCTCTTGGTATTTCGAGGATCTCTTGGTATCCTCAATATAAGTGCTGGGGATCTCTTGGTATCCCGAGGATCTCTTGGTATCCTCAATATAAGTGCTGGGGATCTCTTGGTATCCCGAGGATCTCTTGGTATCCTCAATATAACTACTGGGGATCTCTTGGTGTCCTCAATATATGTGCTAGGGATCTCTTGGTATCCCGTATTACAGCCCAATCAACATAAATGTACATGTGCACGACATCACCCTTCGTGCCTAATCACTCTTCCTCACCCAAATAATAGAACAACAACATCCCGGCAAGGGAGTCAACAACAGAAGACAATAACATCCCGGCAAGGGAATCCACAAATAGAAACAATAACATCCCGGCCAGGGAATCCACAATAGAAACGATAACGTCCCGGCAAGGGAATCAACAATAGAAATAATAACGTCCCGGTAAGGGAACCAACAATACATAAGAAGGGTCATGGAAAACCAAGAAACTTGATAACCTCCACAAATAGCAAGACATAATAAGTGTGTAATAGCTACACCGGTAACCACAACAGTTGGACAAGTAATATATTTGCACGAAGTTATAGATGAACTTACAATCAAGGAGTATCCAAACAATAATGAAGTTAACATGAATCAAATAATTTCAACTAAGGAAATGTCAACTAATCATAAGATATCTAACTTCTTTCCAATTAAGACCAATTAATTACATGAGATATAATGTTTCTGGTTTCCAAGTAAAGGCGAGTAGTTAGGACGGATAATATGACTATAGAAGGGTAATTGTCTTCAGTTAAACATGTAAAAGTCAATTAAGCAACAAGAATAATTCAAGAAGAGCAAATAAATTCCAAGTAAGACATGTAGAGGTGAAACTAATAACAGGGAACTCAATCGTATCAATAACATCTTCATATTCGGTGATTACGAGCATCTAAGAGCCTAAAAGGGACAATTTATTACAAATAAATCCGAGCACGCACTCTTCACCTCGCGTGCACGGAATACAATAAATAGAGAAGACTCAAATCCTAAGGGAAGTCCCCCACACAAAGTTAGGCAAGATACTTACTCAAACCGGCAAAAATCAACTAGCAACCAGATTCTTGCCACGAGTTCTCGACTCCAAATGGCCCAAATCTATTCAATTAAATCGCACATTATAATTAACATCTCAAGCAACTAATTCTATCATTTAATTCAAAGCTATAGCGCGAAATTAGGTAAAATGACCAAAATGCCCCTAAGGCCAACGACTAGGAATTGAATTTTTTTTAAGATTTTCAGAAACCTCGTTCTCTCACGAGTCTAACCATATAAGAATCTCCCAAATCGGAGGTCAAACACCCACTCAAAACACAATAATTAAGTCTAAGAAGTTTCATCCAATTTTCCCTAATTTTGATCTTGAATTCGAATTCTAATGGTGGATTTTACTAGATATTGATAAAAAACAACTGAATGAGGTTAAGGAAACATTACCCAGTGATCTTCTCTTCAAATCCCACTAAAAATCGCCTTCTTCCGAGCTAAACTTTGATTTCTCTAACTTTGAAACGAACCCTCGGATTTTACTCTTTTCAGAACATGTATTTCCGTTTCTGCGGACAAGGGACCGCTTCTGCGGTCCCGCCTATGCGGTCCATGAGCTGCTTCTGCGACTCCTCACTTCAAATTCCAAATTCTGCTTATGCGGTCTTACACTCACGAAAGCGATTCCGCATCAGCGGAATTTCCACCGCTTCTGCGGACCAAGCTGCATTGCCCTCTTTTCGCTCCTGTATTAACCAAGATGATTTTGCCGCTCCGCTTCTGCGGTTCCCAAGCCGCAGAAGTGGAAACACCAGAAGGCCTGCTGCAAATTTTCTCTCAAACTCTAAAATTTGCCCGTTGAGCATCCGGAACACACCCGAGGCCACTGGGACCGAAACTAATCACACACATAAGTCATATAACCTAACGCGGACTCGCTCGAAGTTCCAAATCATATAACACAACATCGAAATTCAAACAAAAAATCAAGTTTATGAACTTCTAAATCTTCAAATATCGAAACCCATGCCGAAACCTATCAATTTAACTCGGAATGATGCCAAATTTTGCAAACAAGTCCAAAATGACATAATGGATCTGTTCCAACTCTCAGAATCACAATCCGACCCCGATATCTCAAAAGTCAACTATGGGTCAAACTTCTTTGTTTTTCCCACTTCAACTTTTGCCGAAATGCCTCAATTTACTCTACAGACCTCCAAATCCGAATCTGAATACGGACGCGCGCCTAAGTCCAAAATCACCATACGAAGTTGTTGAGATCATCCACGACCCATTCCATGGTCGTTTATCCAAAAGTCCAATTTCGGTCAACTTTTCACCGTTCTAACTTCCAAAACCGGGTTTATTCTCTAAATTTGACTCTAAACCATCCGAAAGCCGAATTCCACCATGAACGCAAGTTGATACTCATATTTCGAAGCAGTTCCAGACCTTATGCTGCTGAACCAAGCTTAATTTCTCAAAACGATCAGTCGGGTTGTTACATTTTTATACTGTTTTTCACATGCTATGTTCTGCTACTTGCCTTCCACTATCACTTGATATACTTTTGCCTACTGTATTTTCCAACCATGTTCATTAAGTGTTCTTACTATTCCTTCTTAAGCATATTTTCCTCTACTATCTCTCTTTGTGTTTCGAATTAATTCCCTTACTCGATTTGCATTGAACTTTCAACTGTATCTGCGTGTTTCTCTTCTTTGCATTTGGTTCAAGTCGAAAACCCTAGGATTTGGTATTTTTTGGCGAGTTTGGTCTTATGTGTTTGGACTAGCGTTCTATTTGAGCCCTGGACTCTCTGAAACTCACTTTGGATCCATATAATAAGTTTGAATCCTTTTGTTTATGAAATTTTCTGCTTAGCATATCAATCCCTTTTATATGTGGGTTAAAAATTTCTTTGAAAATTTTCTAAACTTCTGTTTGAATCTGAATCCTTTTGGTGGGGGGGGGGG
>MDKF010228563.1:0-13392 GCA_026770625.1 Nicotiana glauca
GATGAGGGTTGCCTACGTATCTCACACATGGTGAGAATCAAACCAGCGTAGTTCGGCCCGATTATTATTTTTTTTTAGACCAAACCACCCCTTTTTTCTTCCGGCAAAATTGAAAACAAGATTTTCTATTTTTATTGGCGAATCCTAATGACAATAATTTTTTTTTATATATTTATTTTCATAACTAAAAATCGATAATTTCTTTATTTAAAAATTTCGCCAGAGTTTCAACAATTTCTGAACAATTTTTATTTTTCTTTTTCATTCCTCTTAATTTTTCTCACCGGTCAGCATGATGGCCCGAGATAAATAAATGCAACATATAATCATGATGGTCTTTTCATATTCGGATTACCTGTCCTAGGCAGACCCAACCCCTGTGCTGAGTCCCCTAAGTCAGATATGATGCAAATAATCGTCCTAAATTTAAGCTCAATATCCTGATTTTTATTGGTTCTAGACTGTGTACCCGGGCGGACAACTTGAGTCGAGGAGGGGGCTACGTACCGGGGACCCGCGGGATTGTCCGACTTAGTAACTTGTCCGACCTCTTTTCTTATTTTTGGTATGACACTAACAGAAAGGGGAGTGTCAACCAGTAAGCACATCCCCGGAGGTAAGAATAAGGGTTTTCGACATAATTTTTTATATACAATTCGCATAATATCAAAGCAGTAAACATATAGCACATTGATCAAAAACATATAGTAAAATCAGATATAAACAGATACAACAATTTAACTGAGCTCGAATTCTTAAACCCTGAACCAAAGTTCTGGGTTTTTTATCCCCAGCAGAGTCGCCAGAGCTGTCACACCTCCTTTTTTTACAGGTTACACCCTCGGAAGGGTATAAAGGAGTTTTTTCCAATTCAAGGACAGTCGGAACGGGATTATTTATTTGAGTTTTTCAGAGTCGCCACTTGAGAATATAATGGTGTCACAAGTCACCGAGTTAATCCCGAACCGAGGAAAGTTTGACTCTGTTACAGTCTGCGAACTAGAAATCCGGATAAGGAATTTTGTTAATCCGGGAGAAGGTGTTAGGCACTCCCGAATTCCGTGGTTCTAGCACGGTCGCTCAACTGTTGTGTTTGCTTTTATCTGATTTCTCTATATATCCCAATTATGTGCATTATTAATATACTGTTTTATCCATTTTAAAGAATTGCAACGTCGTGAAAATGCATTTTTTGAACCACACCGTACCAGTACGCCCGTGGCTTTAAATATATTTCGACTTCATTGAGAGTAAGATTTGGGTCACATAAATGTACACCCATACTTGAGAATGTATGTTAAAATCTTACCTAAAATATCTATGTCTTATTAACTTTGGGAAAGACCGTGAAATTCGCTAAACGGTCCTTCCAAATCTTTGTGTTGTATAACAATTAGTTGAGGGCCCCGTGTACTTTAGCTTATAACGAGGCTCATCTCACTGTACTTTTAGGGGTCCAACCTAGGTCGTGCTATGTTTTCTATCACTATTTTTTCCTTAATTAACATAATCATGGTGCAGTTTTGTTGTATATTTCCTTCACATCCAGGCCACTTCATGTTTGGGCCTGGAATTCGGACTACTTTTAAAAGGAGTGCACAAAGCACATAGGGCTACTGGAGGCCCAATTTATAATTACAGCATCAATTCTTATGGGCTTAGAAGCTATCCAAATTGAATCTAGTTTCTTATGCCTGGTTACGTTCAAATTATTAACCAAGTTCTAAACAGGTTTAAACATTCTTTACCAAGCTAATTGTATATGTACAAGAGTATTACACTTCAGTTTCAGCACTCAACTAAAATTTAACACCGATTTCTATTCGATATAAATGTTTGGCTATCAAATTGTCTCAGTTTAATGGTATTAATAGAGATATGTGTTCATTCAGGTTCAGAACTATCTGATTTTGTTTGTTAATTCTAAAATTGCTAAACTAACTATTCAGTTGACATATTTTGCTTCATTCATACTTGATTCGTGTTTCATACCAGGTTTTTGAACTTAACACGAGTTTTAAAACTGATTTAACAACTCAGAATCATAAACGAAAATGTAAATCTAATTACTTCATGTTTTTCTCATTAACAATTACTGATTCGTGATTTAACTAACAAAAGTACTTCAATATTTCATATTAATCTCTTAGTTTCAAAAACAAATGAAAATCTATAAATACTCAATTAGATTTTAACCAATTTTGAACCTACGATTTAGGTGATCATTTTTTAACTTTGCATTATTCTACATGAATATCTAAACTACTAAAAATGTAAATCAGAGTTCAAAGTTCATGCAGTCCCCAAATTATACATTTGATCCTAACAAATTACATGATTTCTAAGTACTTCTCACTATAAATGAAGCAGTATTAAAACACAACAAAGTTTAGTGTATATTCTTATTTCTCTAGAACTTTGATTACATCTTCGAAAATCAGTGGTGTACCTGGTCAAATTGAGAAGAGAAACAATGAGTTCTAGGGAAGTAGAAGGCCAGGAAGATCAGTAATAGGCAGCAATCCAAGTATCAACAGCAATGAGTGCAATATAACACAGCAATAAACTCGATTTCAGAGTAGAAGACCCGATGAATTCAAACAAATGATGAAGAACAACGATCAGACTTAACAGAAAACCCAAGATATCACTCGAACAGCAGCAATGAAACAGTAGCAATATTTTCAGTGTATTTTCAGATTTCAAATATTCTGAACCTCACTTAAATTTTTCAACCCCTTTAAATGTTGCCTAAGGGGCCTATTTATAGAGTAAAATTGGGAGGGAAATTCAAACTTAATATTCAGATTTCCCACCCTCTAATTTTCAATTATTTTTCAGTTTAGTCCATGTAATTTAGCCGTGAATACAATTGCACCCTTGCTAGAAGGTTCTAGTGTATTCCATATTATTCTATTTAGGCCTAAATGTCTTTATTACCCTCACTTGCTAGTGATTTCTACCTATTTACCCTTTAGGTATACCTAATATACCCTTTATTGTTTGACTAATTACATACGAACCAGGCAGATTTGCCTTTAATGCCCCTACCCCTTTTATTTAATTGCAGAATACCATTTATACCTTCCCCTTTTACCCCTGTATTTTATTCCTATTTACCCGACCAACCTTTAGGTCAATTTAGAAGTTGAAATCAGAACTGGATTTATCAAATAGCCACTACTAGGCAGTCTTACGAATACAGTCAATTAAACCTCACAAGTCTAAGTTGCAGAGATAGTCAACATTAGATTATCTTACAGACATAGCCAAATTAAGACTAGTTACCCAGTTAACCCTTTAATTAATCAGAAATTCAGAAAAGTCAAAAGTAAAAATTGCATTGCAATGATAGCCAGTATTAAACATCCTTACAGATATAACCACATAATGATCAAACATTCAATTAACAGAACTCAGAGGACAAATTGGATATAGGTTGAATTCATTAACAGAATACTTAATCAAAATTAGATTTATCAAGTAAGAAAACTTAAACGGATATAAAGCATGCAACTTTAACTAATGACTTAATCAGAAAAATATCCTATATCATGCAAATCCCTAGTTGGTTTCATGTAGGAAGAATTTGAGCATACAACAGATTTCATTTTCCACTCAAAAAAGTTTAGACACAGAAGGAGTAGAAGAAGTCGAGAAACAGAAGCACAAGTAAAACACTAGGGTTTTGGGTACTTAGCTTTTTTTCGTGCATTTTTCCTTTCTTTCTTTCTATTTTTCCCTTCTTTTCTTCATTTTTCTTTCTTGTTCTAGATTTTCCAGTCATCAAGAGTCCATAAGCCTTTTCTTGGCTGTTGGACTTCCAAACAGACTCTTCGAGTCTTTTTTGTGAAAAGATTATAGTAGAGAGGCTAAGGTTTGATGGGGTAATTTTTTGGGTTAAGTGTATCCGTTGGAATGAAGTTCCGGTGACATATTTTTATATATTCGAAGGGTTTGAGGCTTATTCGAGGAAAACTAACTAGGTAGGGTTAAAGAGGATGAAGAGACGGTTGTATGGTGTTAATGGCCAACACTGGTTCAAAAGTAGTGGTCGCCGGAGTAGGGTTCCGGCGACATATTTTGGATTATTCGAGGTTTCCTAGGGGTTTTCGAGAGAAACTAGTATGACAGGGTGATAGAGGAGTTCATGGTGGTTCAGGGGTGTTCGTGGTAGCTTGATCTGAACTAGTAGGGTTCCCCGCCGGTAGGTTTCCGGCGGGCCGTTGAGAGAAGCTTAGGGCGGCTAGGGTTTTGATATTAGAGACGATGATATGTGTATAATGAATGTAATGTAACGTTTTGCCTATTTAAAAACTTGAGAGGATCTGGGACCGTTGGATCAAATGAACCAATGGCTCAGATTTAATTAGCCTAAAAACGACGTCGTTTGGATTAGTGATGATCCGATCCTGGCCTTTGGATTATTTAAACGAACGGCCAGGATTTGACGACTTAAACGTCGTCGTTTGGTTTTAAAGAGAACCTGTATCTCTGGCCGTTTGATCAAGAATTTTAACGGCTCAGATTTTCTCATTTAAACGGTGTCGTTTGGGTTATATATAGGCGGACTGGTCTTTAATTTTGGGCCATGTCCGTGTATTGTGTATTTGGGCCATTGTATTGCCCGATTTTTTAAGGTCCAATCTTGTTGTATATTGCATTTTGTATTTATACATTGTATTTTCTTGATATTTTTTGTATTATATATATTTTTATTTATTTTCTTTTCTGTATTTTTGTATTTCTCCTATATTTATTATTTTTTTGTATTTTTCTTTTAATTTTCTGATTTTTTTCTAAAATTAAAGAGTAATTAATTTCTATTTTTGGTATTTTCTAATTAATACGAAAAATGGTATTTTTTTTTATTTTCTTTGCATTATTTTCCAAAAATAAAAACAAATCATGGTATTTCCACACAATTATCAACAAGTTTCCACACAAAAATCATTTTTTGCATATATTTTTGGAATAATTTGCTTGGGTCAAAAATCACGTGCTCACAGCTGGGCAAATAGGCTTCGCTTAGTATCTTTATTAAGGCATTCTTGTGATCATCTGAACTGTGCAGAAGAGCCAGGATAGATATCTGTACTGCTGTTTTGTTCAACTGTTTCGCGACCGAGTATTCCTTGGCCTGTATTTTTCTCCAAAGATCGTCGGGTCTAGTCTCAATAGGCCGTCCCGAGGTTTGCTTACTAGACTCGACTAAGTGCTCTAGTGTGTAAACCCTCCATATGTCATTCCTAATGCGGAAATCGTTTTTCCTATCCTAGTCTTTCCTTTTCTCCTGGCTTCGGCAGTATAATCCCATGGTACGGCATTCGAGCGGAATGGTGTTATGTTAGTCATTGCTACTGGAATAGGCACCCTTGGTGGCAACACAACAACTTCAAAGGGTGCAGGTGCCTTTGGAACCCCAAACTCAACTTCGATCGGCCCAGACGCCTTTGCAGAAGGAGGCGCTTCAAATTCAAGTGGTACAGGCATATTTACTTCGTCATCCTTGGAGGGCTGATTCTGCACAACAATTGGGTTAAGGGTAACCACTGGCTTCTTTGGTTTATCTCTTTCAGCAATCAAACCTATCGACCCTTTGGGGTCCCAATCGTCCTCGATCTCAATCATATGAACGTCTCCACCTTTATGGTCAGGCAGGGGGTTATTACGAATATTAGAAGCGGTCTCCTTTGCTACGATGACCTTGTTGTCGATCAGAGTCTAAATCTTGTCTTTCAATAAATGGCACTCGTCAAGGGTGTACCCCTTCATGCCGGAGTGATACGCACAGGTCTTGTTGGGTTTGATCCACTGGAAGGGATTTTTTGGTGTTTTGGCTGGGATAGGAGTGACATAATCGGTAGCTTTGAGTCTCTCATATAATTGGTTGATTGGATCAGCGATGGCTGTGTACTGCCTGGGAGGTTTTCGGTCGAAATTTGGTCTGGGCCTTGGGAAATTTTGACGGGTAGGTGGCGATTGGTAGTGAGTGGGTTGAGTGTTATAAGCTTGGTAAACAGGTGCTGGTTGAGAGTATATGGGTGAAGTGGGTTGATATGTGAGAGGTGGAGTAGATTGGTAAATGGGAGGTGGATAGGAGGGTGCGAGTGCTTGGTAATTTGGGATAGGCTGATATGTAAATGGAGGTGATGGGTAGGTGTGGTATTTTGGTGGTGATTTAGCTCCCTGTGCGATCATCACGGCACTTACATCTTTCTTCTTGGATGCGCCACTAGTTTGTAAAGCTTTATTGGTGGCTTGCAATGCTTCAAGATTTGTTATCATATCATTTTTGATGCCCTCCTTGATTCTTTCTCCGAGTTTGATGATATCAGAGAATTTTGAACCTCTATCAACATCAATCTTTCATAATATTGGGGATCTTGAGCCCGAACGAAGAACATATTCATTTTTTTTCTTCCAGGGCTGGCCTGACCTTCGCAGCTTTTGACCTTCAATGAGTAGCATACTCGTGGAATGTCTCGGTGGGCTTCTTCTTCAAGTTTTTTTTATGTATAACACATCCGGTGCATTCTCCGTATTGAAACGGAACCTGTCCATGAAGTCTGTTGCCATACCTACCCAATTCATCCATTTCTTGGGGTCCTGACTGATGTATCAGGATAGTGCATCTCCTTTCAAACTCCTTATGAAGAGCTTCATGCGAATTTTCTCGTCTCTTCCAACCCATACTAACTTGTCATAATAGGTCCTCAAGTGAACCCTGGGATCTCCGGATCCATCAAACATTTCGAACTTGGGAGGTTTGTACCCCTCCGGAAGTTCAACATCTGGCTGAATGCATAAGTCTTCATAGTTCAGCCCCTGAATGCCTTTGCTACCTTCGACACCCTGGACCGACTAGTTAACTTCTTGAGCTCAACTGCTAAGTTCTTGATGAGGGAGTCTTTGTCATCAGCCTCCGGTGCATTTAAGATCAGTTGGGTGTAGTGAGGTATGGTATTCACAAAGATAGGAGTGTTATGGAGGTGGTTGTTTGTGGTGTTTGGTGGCTCGGGAATGAGTAATGGAGCATTGTAGTAGGTTTGAGCGTGGGTAGGCTGTATTTGTGGTTGCGGGGTGTTTTCTGGAGGTGCGGGGTTTTGGGTGTTGACATCAGGAGCAGCAAGAGAGAATGATAGGCTTGTCAAGTTTCGAACTTGGTCCAACTCTTCCTGGAATTTCAGCAATTTTTGCTCAAGATGAGCAGCAGTTCCCTTAGCAATTGGGGTACCCTAAGAAGTTTCTTCCCTTTCAATCTCCTTTCTAGCACTTGTGTTTTCCATTCTTCCTTTGCTATTGTTCTGGACAGGACCCGGAGGAGAAGGAGGTGGAGGGCCCTTGGATCTTGTAGAATATGCTGATGGTGCCAAAATGCATGAACTAACCTTTGGGGAGGGGAATAAAAATAAAAGAAAAAAACAAAAAAGGTAACAAGTTAGTGCGGGTTCTGAGGAAAAAGTGTTGCAGAATTTAAACACATTGTGCGGGAATATAAATCGCGTCCTAATTTGGGTGCCTCGTTGTGCTCGAGGTAGGCCTAGCGACAGATAGTTTTGGAGAACTTATAATGCTAAATGCCTCATTTTATTGATAAAAATAAGACAAATCCAAAACGACTCTAAATAACAGAAAGTAAATGTCACTAGTGGCCTTTGGCCTTATTATATCGTTAAAGCAAAATAAAGGATTCCTAACTACTTGGTCCCAGAAGGACCTTCCCCATATTTCGCAGTCTTGTCTCCCTCGAACAGCTCCACCAACTCGTGTAGTCCTAGCAGCAAATAAGCTCGGGCCAGATGTCTGCCTGCATTTCCTTCAGCGTTTTGACAATCTTCAATTCTTTTGATGAACTTTCCTTCCAACTCTACTAAACCCCGCTCCAAATACCCTAGCCGGTTGTTGGTGCTGACAGCCATTTCTTTCCACTCCTCAATCAGTTTTTGATGGGCTTCTTGTATTTCCTGATGCTCACTTTCATACTCTCGGATTCTCTTGTGTAGTTGATTATAGTTAGCCTGTGTTTTAGCATGCTCGTCAATAATTCTGTGACCCTGAGCGGATCTTGGCTGACCCATACCATTGTCCTCTAACTAATCCGAGTAGTGTGGCATGCAGCCGGCATGATACCTATCTGGCTCAATGGATTCTTTATCCAAAACGATCTTGCAATGCCACAAATACTGGGCTTGGCACCGGTGGGGGCTATCGTCATCCAGGAAATCATCTTTGAGGTGACTTGTTTTATCGACCCTCGGTATGATTTGTTTTCTTCCAGCTTGCCTCATGGCTCAGAGAGGAACGTAAGGGTAAGTTCCTCTTAGACCAATCAGTATGAGGAATGGGGCATTTCGGGATCGAACGATGAACTCATCCGTGGGGAACCACTCAAACATCCACTGCACCTGGTCTTCTTTCAGATTTTCAAATAATTCCACCCATCCCTTGGCGTCCTCTGGCTGTGGAAACATTCTGGGCATATAATTCATACGCCTTGGCCGGTGGAAGGCGATGTGGTTATCCCAATCCCTGCGTAAGATCTCTTGTCGATATTCCCCTTTCTGGAGGTGTTCCATGAGCCATAGTTGAAGTAACAAATTATAACCCTCAAAATGACTGCCTTGTTGTTGACACTTGCTCAAGGCACGGTATATCTCCGAGACGATCATGGGCACTATGCTGAAAGTCTGCCCACCAATCCCTTCCATCAGAGTTTTGGTTACCATGGCTAGTCTGGTGTGGATCCTAGCCTTCTTCATGGGGAACACAATCATCCCCAAAAATCAAAACATGAAGAAAAAAAGCTTCCTATGGAGATGCCCCAATGAGGTGATAGAAAATTCGTCTGAATAGGTGCGGTATGACTTGCTATAACCGTACCTTTCGTATAGATAGTCAAACGTGATGTAGGAGTCCTTCAAACAGGTTAAGTCTGGGTTTTTCTTCAATCCCATCATCATAAGAAAATCCCTTCCTTTGCGATTTTCTGGCATGAGCAAACCCAGAGTCTCCCAAGGAATCCCGGCTAGACCCCCTATCTCTCAAGTAAAGGAGTCATTTCTAGATCACCAAAGCGGAAGACAGATTTGTCACTATCCCAGAACAACGTTACAGCCTCTATGATTCTGTTGTTGGGCTGAATCTCTAGGAGAGAAGTCAGATTCCCTAGGTACTTGCGGAAGAGTGTTTGATCACTTGAGTGGAGGTCATTCCACCAATTCAGTAGCCTTGGATAGATGTTGGTCACCATGCCAAATCTGGGGATTTCGTGCCTCATTTCTGCAAAACAGAGTGTTAGGCCCTTAACCCTCCAGACTCGACTATTTAAATCAATAATTAGCATAGCAAAGCACTTAAGTTCTCCAAATAAATGCACAGAACGTGAAGGCATCCGTTTGGGTTCCAAGGAAACCCAGTGGACTTTGGACAAGGCTATCTTAATGAGTCATTATGTGGACAACATAACTGACTCCGCTAGGTTTGACCATGATGCATGTACAGTTTAACGGAGTAAGGTTTCTATTTTTAAGTGCTAGACTGGTACCCTTGAGCGGACAACTCAAAAGGGAAAGTCACGGAACCGTTGACTACACCGTTGATTGACTGGTTTTACCGCAAATACGCCTTTGCCAAATTTAGGGGTGATAGTATTGGAAGTGCGCAACTACTCATTATAAGCGTTGCTATAGTATTTGTTTTGGAATGAGTGGAGCATGATGTTGAATATGCAATTTACAAGAATAAAGCAAATTGACATGTATTTTCACGTACATAAAATGAATGATTACAATAAATTTTTGAAATTACATCGGTATTAAAACAGTAAAGCAGTAAAGGAAAGCAGTTAAAAGTAAGGAAAGACACGAAGAGCCAAGTTAGTTTTCATAATGAAATAAATAAAAGGCAAGAAATAAAGGCAATTCAGTCACAAATAGAATGTAATGGTAAAAGCCTAAAAACGTCCCCAACAGAGTCGCCATGCTGTCGACGCCCCCTTTTTCTAAAGAGTGAAATCGGGTTCACAACATTTGGGAGGACAACTCTTTTCCCACTTTGAGAATTGGGTTTTGAGAGTTTGGAGAGTCACCACATAATGATTATTGTGCATTAGGACACTTTAAAAGAAATAAAGATTAAAAAAACAGAGTTCGGGTAAGGGCTTGAAATTATCTCGAGGGGAAGGTGTTAGGCACCCCTCAAGATCCACTAGTGTGGTTCCCAGCCATGCTACAATTGTGACTTTAAATTCAAGCAAACAAATAAACAAACAAGCATTGCAAACATGGGAAACGGTTACAAAATAAGAATGTGAAAAGGATTTAGAAGTGCTGAAATTTGGAAGGAAATAGTTTTTGTGATTAAAGGAGAGATACACAAGTAAAGGAAAGGGATTAAATAATTGGTACAAGTAACTTAAAAGAAGTACAAGGAACGAAAGTTGAAGACTGGAAAACTTTTAAAAATTCTAAAAAAATTATTAAACTAATAAAAGGGAAAGGGGGTCCTAGGTTTTTACATTACATGGATCATTCTCACAACACCGACACCTGATTGTACGCATAGTGTTATTGTGTAATCATCATCTCCATGTCTACCCTTCCCACCCCGTTAAGGTATTGGAGCGCGGAATGGTATCGTTTGCCTATTGCATGCTATTACCCGTCCCAAACTATCAGTCTTGGGGTATTAGGACTTCTAATCCTAAAAGGGGAAGAAAGGGATGGGGCCTTTATGGAGTTTAAAGGACAAAAATTCTAACCGACATTCAAAAAGCAAGTAACAAGTAGGGGGAATGAACAAACAAACAAACAGGCAAGGCTCACATAAACCCCATAAATCAGATAACATATAGTTTGGCATGCCTTTACACATACTGGTTTGGTCTTTAAAAATTAAAAATTAAGCAGTGGGCGGATTGGTTCAATACATACGTTTAGACACGAAGCCCACATTAGGCAACTTGGATACAGTTGTCAGGTATTAAGGTATTTTAAGCGAGTGATTTTAAAAGTACTAGTTTCAGAAAAGTAGTCTAATGCAGAAGAATTTTGAAAAGAGAGTATGGACTGGAGTGAATTGAGAAATGAGTAAAAGAATCATCAGATTGTTCGAGCATAAAACACAGAAATGGTTGTGAGAGAGTTTCAGAGACAGAAATATCTAAGGAAAAGTAAGCTGCAGAACTATTTTAAAAAGACAGTTTTAGGGACTGAGTAAAACATTTAGGCAGAATGTTTAGAAAGAAACCGTTTCAGAAAGAGATGCAGATTTAAAGAACTTAAAAGTATACTGGTTCAAAGGGTTTTATTAAAAGACTGAGGCTTTTGAAAACGTTCTGAATTAAGCCGTTTAAAGACCAATTAACAGACTCTTATTGCTTAAAACGAATCAGTCGAGTTTGATGCAAAGTCCTATAGGCATGATATCTATTTTCGATTTTTTAAAGCCTGTTATTGAACTTGTAAAAGATGATTGTGTTAATTAACCCTACAGTTTGCCTAATGCATATGCATTCCTTATAGGCATGATTTCTATATGCATTGATTACATGAACGTTAAATCCTATAGGCAAGATCTCCAGTGATTTGCAATATGATTAAATATTAAATCTTATAGGCAGAATTTCTAGATGACTTGCAGCATAATTAAACTAAACCCTATAGGCATGGTATCTATGGTGACTTTGAATCAGAAATATTGGACAATCCTATTGGCAGGATTTCTAGTAAGAAAATTAAAGTCCTAAAGTCATGATATCTACCCTTTATTGATGCAAGAAATTAAAAACCCCTCCCACACCCTTTTACTATATTCCACAAGTTTCATACAAAGATTATTACAAACTTAATAAATCAAACTAGAAATTAAAGATACATCAAAAGCTAACAGCTTGATCCAAGCAGCTTAATTCAATCTTGGTGTCCAATAACATGTGTTTAACCAACTCCGGGATCCAGATTTCCAAAGCCTTCTCTTTATCAAGGGTGTTTCCAAAGTTCCAAGGAATTTCAGGAATTCCCGGCATTGCTTACACCCAAGATACCCAATCAGAATTAGTTTAGTGTAGTGCGGAATATCCAGCCCTTAGGCATCCAAGTTCAGAGGGAACTACAAGGTCCCAAAGCATGGCTTGCAAGAGGGGCAGAACTTAGAACTAGGAGTAAGTGCAAAGTGATTGGGGAACCATAACAAATGGTGGTCATACCTAGCTATAGGTGCAGACTGGCACACCCCTGACCATTTATTTGGTCTAACAAGTTAGGAGCAGACCCTTGAGGGTCAGACCTAAGTCTGAATGATGATTAGGACACCACCAGACCCAAGTCAGGCTCAACACATAAAGGGAAAAAAGTGAAGTGGGAATTCATGTAAGCACATTAATGGCAGGAACATGAGGAAGGAAAGCATAACAAACTAAGAAATAAACACATGGTGAAGGAAAGCATAACAGACTAAGCAGTAAACACATAGTGAAGGGGGCATTATTTAACTAAGAACATACTAGTTGTGAAGTAAAAAAAAAAGAACAGCAGAGTGAGCAAGCAATAAGAAATCAGTAGAAGCAGACTTAAGTTTGTAGTAGAACACTTGAGAGTTCACGAGAACTCAAGAATATTTCAGAAGGTAAAAAGGAGAAAAGGAGAGTAGAAAGCAGAGTCCTCAATACTATAAACGAGAAGCAGTTTAATCGAGAGAAAACTCAGTATTCTAATGTGTGAAAGCCTGTTTGTGCAGAAAAGCTGTGTCGGAAGTGTAAAAGGGTAGCCCCTTTTATAATGCAGAAAACAGGTAAGAAGTAGGTAAGAAAATAATTTGAAAATCAATCATAGGCTATTTCCCTTTGGTTAAAGGATTGATTTCAAATGGACATGATAAATAAGGAAAGGGCTTTGATTTAAAATCTTTTCCAAGGCAATATAACTGGGGAAAATACATAGAGCATTATTTAAGAAAATAGCTTAGTAGCACACGGTTTGGACAAAAAATAAGGAAAGGCAATCAATCACAGCCAGTAAAAATCAAATTTAGAGTCTTGGTACGAATGAATCTAAACGATAAAGGTGAAGAGGAACTTAGTTTAAAGAAAAATCATCAACACTCAATTAGACCTCTTTAAAAAGGGACTCGGAATCAATCACAGGCTGGCCAAAGGCCTTTTGAAAGAGGAGAATGTCATATAAAAAGCATGCACAGACAAGAGAGTTGTTGTAAAACTAGCAAGAAATCACATTAACCAAGAAGGTTAGGTTCACAGACTCGGAATGAGTTGAAAGAGAATCAGGGTTATGAGTGGAACCCTAGTCCAAACACAAGGTTGTGAGCACGTGATTTTTACCCCAAGTAAAGAATTCCAAAAAATTAAAATAAATAAAAGGGAATTAATTAGGA